>CM031372.1:16124987-16396762 GCA_018208015.1 Medicago ruthenica
CTTATTAGGAGATTGAGAAGGTAATGCTTCAATATTTTTCTTTTTATTTGGACAATTTCGTGAGTCATGATCAGTTCCACCACAATTTGGAACATGACAATGACGAGGCTTCTTTGCAATTTCAACTCCTCCTTTTAGTCTTGATCCTTTTGGTCGACCTTTTGTTTTTGAAGGTAAAGGATTTTCAACATTCAATTCATCATTATTTGGAACTGTAGAATCAACACCCACCAACTTTTCTTGGATTTCAGGCATGTCTTTAATCACTTGAATAACTTTCTCTAATTCTCTAGTTGCAGCTTGTTCTCTATCTTTTGTTTTTTTGGATTCAATCTCAAGACATTGAATTAAGAACCTAAACTTAACAAGGGAGCCACCATTTTTGTTAATCATGTGATTAGATTTTGGAACCAATGAACTTTCTTGTCTCCAACGAAGAGGAAGATACTTGGAAGGGAGGGTAAAATAATTTTTCATCACAAGCACTCGAAAAGCATGTCTACATAATATCCCAGAAAATTCAAATTCCTTGCAAGAACAATGGATTGATTCATTTTCTGGTATCCAACTTACAAAGCGGCCTCCGTCAATTTTGGTATGATGTCGCACAATAAATACACCGTTATTAGTTTCAGTTGCCGCATATTTTGTAGACAACTCAATCTCATGTTGAATCAACTTAAAGGCATAAGGTGTAAGAATAGATGCGGCATGTTCCTCAATAGGAAAACACGTTCTAATACGAGGATTGTGGTACTTTTGGCGCATTCTTGCTTCTTCTCCAGCTTGATTTCTAATGTTAACAGCAACCCCAACCTACACAACAGTATATTAATTATGAGTAAATTAAAACTAATAGATCCAAGTATCTTACCAGAGAAAAATCAATTAACTCAATTAATTTCTTACTTGATTTATGAAATCAGTCAGACTTGTTTTGGCTCCCAAGAATCTTTTTATATATGAATTTATAGATTCTGAACGTCCAGTTGTAGTCATTCCAGCAAAAAAGAAGTCCTTCAAATAAGCCAGTGCCCAAAATTGACGAAGCGAATAGAGCAAGTCAATATGGTTATCCATGCTAAGACAAAATTGTTCAACCATCAATTCCCATTCCCTCTCAAAATCATCTCCACATTCTAAATGGTATAATCGATAAAATTCATCTTTAAAATCATTATATCTCGAACCTAATGAAAAAGAAAACCATGTCGATAACTTCGCTAGGATATGCCATATGCAAAATGCATGTTTTGTGTTTGGTAATTCCATTGCAATAGCTTCTTTCATTGCAAGATCCTGATCTGTAAGAATTGTTTGTGGATATTTTCCTTTGGCAAAACTAAGAAAAGTCTGAAAATAAAAAAAATGTAAGATAACTTACTAAAAACTCAAATTTAGAAATTTAGAAATGATAACCTCAAATAAATAGAAATGTACCTTTATAGCCCATGTAAAGGAAGAAATCTTCTCATCTCGCAATAGAACACATCCAAAGAAAATGGAATTGCCATGATTATCGACCCCAACCCATATTCCAAGCGGCATGTCATAACGATTTATTCGATAAGTGGTATCAAAAACAACCACATCTCCAAAGGCTTCATATGCTCGAATTGAATCACCAAATGCCCAAATAATATGCTCCAATTTGTTGTTTTCATCGATTGAAAATTCATACTCAAATGCATTATCTGCATCTTTCAGACTTTTACATAATTTGAGAACATTTGAAGCATCAAATTCTTTACCAGTACCACTTTGAGATTGAATAAAATTTCTAATGTCTTTATCTAAAAATGGAAGATTTCCTGCATCTACTTCTTTCTCTAACTCAAGCACTCTAATTATCAAACTAACAGAACAACCAGCTTTTGACAACAAAAGAATACGATCTTGATCAATAATTGGTATATTTCGATAAGCAGGAAGAAATTTAACCTCTTTATCATCTAATAACTCATGGTTATGATTATTATTAAAATATTTCACCACCCACTTTTTCTCAGAGTTAATTGTTGTTATATTAACCAACAATTTTGCACCACAACTACATCTTGACGACTTCCGTTGCCTTTGACCTTCCACTTCATTATCTTTGTCTACTTTGATAGTACCAGCACGATGACAAACAAACTCTCTTTTATAAACACCTAATGGATTATCCTCCGACTGATTCGTAATAGATTTGTAAACATGATGACGTCTAATTGAAAAACCATTTTTTCGTGCAAACAAACAGTAAAAGTTGTAAGCCTCGTCATCACTGTTAAATACCTTTCCTTCATAAAGAACATCATCATCAATGTGATTGGCTTGAGGCAAAGGTCCATGTTGTGGCTCTGGTATAGTGGTAAAAGAATCTATCATTTCATCATCTTCATATTCCAAGGACCAATCAATGGCCTCATTTCTTCCCTCTGATGACATAGCTATCTCAATTTAAACCTGAATAGTATTTAAAACAACTGGTTATTGGCAAGAACAATTACAATTATAAATTACCCAAAAAGAGAAGAAATAAAATGACAATATAGATGATTTATAATTACAATTATAAATTACCCGTAACAACATGTTAAACAAAGAAAAAGAAAAAACGAATTGTTGAATTAAGACACATTATTACCTTTTCTTCAGTAAAAGAATTGTTGCATTTGATTTTAAGTTAATGGAAGCAAGCACAACATGGAAGGAAGGTGATGTTTGAGTTCTCAATGAAGAAAACAGTAAAACGTAACAGAGAAAAGAAGGAAGAAAGAGAAGAGAGTAAGGTGCAACCTTTGAGTTCTCAATGAAGAAAAATTAGAAAATAAAAAAAAAAAAGAACAGCTAATTACCGTTGTGCCCTTCAGTTTTAATTTTCCCAAAAATAAAAAACAAGGGTCTTTGTGTCCAAGTAAAAAGGTGCTGATTGCTAAAATAGACCTTCATGAAAATGAGTGGGTCTATTGTAGCAAACCCCATATATATATATATATATATATATATATATATATATATATATATATATATATATATATATATATATATATTAATATAAGCTGTTTATTTTTTTATCAAGTAATAATTACGCCATTTTTTTTATAAAAAACTTATTACTTGTTTTGTTTGCTTAACCTATGCTCCTAGTACACTCTTTAACATTAGTATATCACAATCGGTCATATGCACTAGACGGTCACAACTATATTTTCCTATTTTCATCTTTCTCACAAGATGTTTTGGTACCGACTCTTTGGCTCCTCGTATACATACTACAAGGATGGTGAGTTGGCAACAAACGTATGAGGAAACCATGATACTCAATGTTTTTTTTAAGAACCATGATTCTCAATGTTGATAGAAGTGCTTTGACAAATTCATATAAGGCGAATTATGGTGGACTAATACGAAATCATGATGGTAGTTTTCAACTTGGATTCTTTGGAAGCATGGGGATTTCGAATAATATCCTACATGCCAAGATTCAAGCCCTCTTGACTGGGAAAAAGTTTTGTCGGAAGACAAGTTGTATAAAGCGTATGTGTTACCCTGACTATGCTCATATGGTATAGTTGGTGACAGTACACACTCCGAAGTTCAATCATTATGCAAATATATTAGAACATATCCATATCTATCTTAAAAGAGATTGTACTATTTCTATTCACCAAATGAAGAGGAAGCATCTCAGTTCCACCTCGAAAACCAACATTTATAGCACTCAAATGCCTAGACCATCAAGTGTCATAATTAGTATCTTTTTCGCGTGGCATTAGAAGTTCAAACGTCAAGTCCCCTCAATCTTCTCCTTGAAATAGGGATCAAAACTTTCTCTTTAAACATTTAATGCAAGTACCCCGAAGTACACATTCTCCATCCTTCACATACATATCTCTATTCTAAAACCCCTCATCCCATACTCTTCTGCTCATTTGGACACACTAGAGTGCTACTGGTACCCCTAACTCGCCATTAACACTAATGTTGCTCGTCGGATCCTGTTCTTATGATGAACACATACAATTACTTTTATAATTACTTACAACTAACTTTTTTTTTCAAAGGAATTTATAATCTTGTTGCTTTAAATTTATAATTTAATTTTTTTTGAAAAAGGAATTTATAATTACTTGAACCTTCAATTATTTTCGTTACACGGGGACATTTTCTAACTGTGTTTAAAAAATCATTAAGTTGTTTTTTAATTTAAAAATTTCTAAATTTTCAATAAACACTAAAATAGAAAAGAAAAGGAGGTAATAGCATAAAACAAAGATCTTTAAAAGAAAAACATAAAACAAAGAAATTAGTAATACTTTTTCTACTATATAAAGAGAAGAACCCTGGAAGATTCTTCAAGAATATAAAAGTGCCATCCCAGTCCAAGTTGGCCGCGTGACCAAAACGAGCACCACGCGCCACGAGTTTTCACCATCCAATTACCTCAAGCCACGTAAGCATCACAAACATTTCCGTAATCCCGTCCAGGTTCAATGAACCTTCAAATTCCTCGCATCACCCTTCTCTTTATATCAAAACCTTTTCTTCTCTTTCATTTCATAGAACAAAAAAAAATCATCACAATTCAAATCTCAATTTACTTCATTCATTCTCCAATGGCTCTCGCCGTTACTTCTTCTTCTTCAGTTGCAGCAACAAAATCAAATTCCTTCTTCTCTCGTATCTTGTCTTCGTCTGAATCCAAAGGTAGCAATAATTTATGATTAATCTTTCTTAATTTTGAAATTTGTAAGAAATTCGTTGATTTAGGGTTTTGATTAATGATTAATGTATTAGTTTTCTGTTTTCAGTTTTGCAAATTGGTTCATTACGAGTTTTGGAGAGAAATGTTTCATCTGGTGCTTTCAATTTACCTCAAAGACGTTCTTTGGTGAAGGCTTTGAACGCTGAATCGCAAAGGAATGATTCAATTGTTCCTCTTGCAGCAACTATCGTCGCACCTGGTACGTTTTTTATTATTGAAGAATTTTTAACGGTTAATTTGTTTTTAATTTTGTTAAATGAAGTTAATTGAAGCTTATTATGTGTTACTATTTGATTCTCAGAGATTATTGAGAAGGAAGAGGAGGATTTTGAACAATTAGCGAAAAAACTTGAAAATGCTTCACCTCTTGAAATTATGGACAAGGCGCTTGAGAAATTTGGCAATGATATTGCTATTGCTTTCAGGTTGATTATTTATTCTTAGTGTGCTTTTGAATGATATTGTTGTGTAGAATTTGTTTATGGTTTTGTTGGGTTTGCTTGATCATGTGAGTGGTTTCAGGTTGATTTTTTGATTATTCTTAGTAGGCTTTTTGATTGATTTTGTTGTATATAATTGCTTTGGTGTCTGAATGAAATACAAAATCGATTAAGAGATTGTAGATTGTTGGATAGAGAATAGTATAACTTGGCATTATGGTGTGGGATTAGCATTTCTGTAAGTGCTTAGGACAGTTTACAAAATAGGGAATAATTTGCAGTGAATAAATAACGTGCAAACGGTGTTTTCAATGTACTCTGGTTTATAATATAGAACATATACATCAATTATTCAATGAATATTTGCTTATATTCCAGTAAAAAAACTTATTCTTATAATAAATTTGATTTCAACAATTGTTTGTTATAAGCTTTAGGAGTACATAGTAGCGTAACATATACACATGGACTTATATTATACGATCAATGCTTAATGAATAAATACTTAATTAATTTGCTTACTCTAATGTTCTCTTTGATTGGTGGGTGTTTTTAATACTTGTTATCAATTTAGATTTGTATTCTAACGAGTAATTTGTCGTTGCAGTGGTGCTGAAGATGTTGCTTTAATTGAATACGCACATTTGACGGGTCGGCCATACAGGGTGTTCAGTCTGGACACTGGGAGACTGAATCCAGAAACATACAGATTGTTTGATGCAGTTGAGAAGCGTTATGGAATCCGCATTGAATACATGTTCCCCGATGCAGTTGAGGTTCAGGGATTAGTAAGATCAAAGGGTCTCTTCTCATTTTATGAGGATGGACATCAAGAGTGCTGCAGAATAAGGAAGGTGAGGCCTCTAAGAAGAGCTCTTAAGGGTCTGCGAGCATGGATAACTGGACAGAGAAAAGATCAGTCACCTGGTACTAGGTCTGAAGTTCCAGTTGTTCAAGTTGATCCAGTTTTTGAGGGATTGGATGGTGGGAATGGTAGCCTGGTTAAGTGGAACCCGGTTGCAAATGTGAAGGGTAATGACATATGGACCTTCCTTAGGACAATGGATGTGCCTGTTAATGCATTGCATGCACAAGGATATGTTTCCATTGGTTGTGAACCATGCACAAGGCCAGTTTTGCCTGGTCAGCATGAAAGAGAGGGAAGATGGTGGTGGGAGGATGCCAAAGCAAAGGAGTGTGGTCTTCACAAAGGTAATTTGAAACAGGATGATGCTGCCCAGAATGGTAATGGAAACGGAGTCGCCCATGCAAATGGCTCTGCAACAGTTGCTGATATTTTCACTACCCAGAATGTGGTCAGCTTGAGCAGGGCTGGAATCGAGAATCTAGCTAAATTGGAGGACCGAAAAGAGCCCTGGATCGTTGTGCTCTATGCACCATGGTGCCGCTTCTGTCAGGTATAATGATATGCCTGAACATTCAATTTTGCCTGAACTTCCAATATTATGTTTACCACTCTCTTACTAAAGGTGCATTACTTCATTTGACTTGAAATTTTTCAATTAATAACATGTTTAATCTAATTTCTTACAGGCTATGGAGGAATCATATGTGGATTTGGCAGAGAATTTAGCAGGGTCAGGAGTGAAGGTTGGAAAATTTAGAGCGGACGGTGATGAAAAAGAATATGCAAAGAGTGAACTAGGGTTGGGAAGCTTCCCCACAATACTTTTCTTCCCCAAACACTCTTCTCGGCCGATTAAGTATCCTTCAGAAAAGAGAGACGTTGATTCATTGATGGCATTTGTGAATGCTTTAAGGTGATGATTGAGTATTTTGCTCAAGGTTCCATCACACAATACCGGCAATAAAATTTATTCACCGATTTTGGCAATTCACTGGAATGTGGGAATGACAGTTTTGGCAGCAAAACTATGATTCACAGCTTGTAGCATCTCTCTGTATAGGTTTAAATAATCTTCTTTACAAGTAATTGTAATTGTCATTTTGAGGGGGGGTTTGATTTACCGTTTTTCTAGTTGAGTAGAGTTATGGTTGTATTATGCTGCTTCTTTCAATAATATAAAATCTAGTTTTTGAGCCAAACTTTCATGTACGAATATCTGACAATAACTTCAACTAATTGCTAGAAAATATTTATCCACAAGCTCTACAATTTGCGATCACCACTAAGCTCTTTACGCATCACCAATCACACGCAAACGATCACACAAACGTGCGGTGATTACAAATTATTGAGTTGGTGGACAGATGACAATACTCCCTCCGTCCCTATTTATAGGAGGGACGGAGTAGTTTACAAAAAAGTTTTGTTCTTATATACAAGATCATAAACAAATTTTTAGATGCATTGATTACTCTTTTTCCAAATATACCCCTTATTAATACTATCAATTTGTCTTAGTATATGAAAAATTAACATTAAATATATATCTTATTAAGAGTAATCTAGTAATAGTCATACCAATTTAAGACAATTTTATTACTTCAATAACTTTTCTTAATACACGTGATTTTTGTAAACTACTTCTATAAAAAGGGACAGAGGGAGTATTTTTCAATAACCACTTAAAACAAAAAATTTAAAATTCCAGCTAATTACAAGAAAATCTTAGGAGTGTAAATAGGAAAATCATAGGTGGAATTTAAATAGGAACTACAAGAAAATCTTAGATGGAGTTTAACATAGTTTAAATAGATAAGAAAAATCATTTCATGTTCCATACTTATCAATGCACGACTAAATAAGTCCTTTGATGTGAGCATGGCTCGTTGACATGAAAGTTGCAGGGAGCCAAAATTTGAATCTCAGATTTTTTACTTATTTATTTAAGTGGTGAATTTTAAGATATCAGACTACTTGACCAAAATAATAAATAAATATGTGAGACTAAATTAAATAAAAAGACTTCAGAAATATTATTAAAAAAAAGTGGGAAAGAGGGGCTACGCTCTAACAACAAGCAAGAAGACACAGCACTCCTATTAGCCAACAAGGCTAATGAGGCAAAATGAATTACGTAAAAAAATTCTCTGTAAGACATTTGAAGACCATATTTTCGCCGAAGACATCAACAATTTGATCTGTTCATGATAAATTTTCGATTACAACATGAAAGAGGTGTCTAACATTACACCTATCCATGATTAATAGAACAACAACCTTTGATCAGACTCTCTTAATAGCTCGGAAATTGCTCTTTTCCAATTGATTTTTGCTCATTTCCACGTGAACTAACCAAAATACCCCAACTCACGTTTGGTATACACCAATGTGAGTTAACTCACGTTGGAGTATTGCTTTATATTTTTCTTTGGTATATTAAGTTACCTATTAATATAAATTACTCGCATCATTTTATTTCTACACCTTAGATATATCGAAACGTCTCTGCATAATGAAAAAAATATTGTTCGTTGTTTTGAATGATGAATACATTCTGGATCAGTTAAAAATAGGCAGGAATATGAGGATGTTGTGACAAAGAGTGATTTTTAGCATGATGTTGCAAGTGTAAATACATATATATTTTGTTTATTTTTATCTATGCTTAACTTAAGCTATTTATTGTCATGAATCATGATAATGATTTACAAATTGTTTTCCCCATTTCAGTAACCATTTTCAATTGTTGGCATCTTGTCCAACGTGAGTAAACTTAAGTTGGGGTTTGGCGTGAGTTAACTCACGTACAACGTGAGTTAATTCACGTTGGGGGTACTCCAATGAGTTAACTCACGTTGGGGGGTATTTTAGTCAGTTCACGTGAGAATAAACAAAAATCAATAGGAAAAGAGCAATTTTCTAATAGCTCTAGAACCATGATCAAAAGCCAACTTCAAACCCTTAGAAGTAGCCCACAATTTCGCCATCGTACACTAAGGGAACAAGTGAAGTAAAAAATAAGCTACCCAAACCGGTCACGAGCCACACCCCCACAAGCAAAATTTGTGTCATAATTGGTAACAACACCATCCCCATTCAACTTCAAATGATGACCATCAGTGGGAGTAACCAAAAGATGAGCAAGGTTCCACATTCAAGTCTTCATATTTTGCTCAATTAGACTAGAAATCCATGCAAGTGGCACGCCAAAGTAACTAACGTCAGACTCCTCATTTTGAAGGATACTCCTTGAACCTTCACACCCCAAAGATAAATTCAGCCAACACTTTTAACATTCAAAACCAAGCATTGCCTTATTATGATCGCCTCCTCACACCAAATAAAATATAGCAATATGCTGCCAAGCTTCTAATTCTTTTATTAAAACCTCCTACAATAAAAACCAGAATAATTTCATAGTATATTCTGGCCCTTTACCCAAGTACATTAATGGATTTGTTTCCCATCTTCTATTTTTGATGGTTTTTTTTTCCCACCCTACTCATTTTTCGCACACCCTACATCTACGAGATTTTAAATTATATATTTCGAAATGTGCAATACATGTTAAAAACTCTCTAAACCCACCCTCCAAAACCCTTAATATTTTCGGATTATATAATCTATAGTTGAGTTGGACGGTGAAAAAAGAAATAGTCTTTATTTTTTGCCTTCAGCTAGCCAACTCCAACTCGAAGCCAAAATCTTACTATCTTTGACTAACTTGCTGGTATCCAAATTTCCACCTTTAAAAATGACATTAGTTCTTGATTTCCAAATACTCCAAACACAAACATGGCAAACAGTCCGCGGACCATTATTTTAGACTACACCAAGTATTAGCAAAAATAGTTGCGCTTCCAAAAAAATATATTGGTTACGTTTCAATTTCATTACACCCATTTACACAATGCAATTGATCTCCTTCTAACACATTCCTCTTAAATAAATTATCTTTAGTAGGCAATTGATTTTGACGTAAATTACCCAAGCCATTATAGTTACACACTTGAAGTGGAGAAAGAAATTCGTACTTGTTGTAGGGTTCAATCATTGATTTAGGGTTATATATATATGGAAATTACACAAGCTATTAAAGTTATATTTCGAGAGATCAAACTATTCCAGTTAATTATCTTGATTGAAATTTGATCTTCCACTCGAAATGTTTGTTGTTATCTTTTCATAGGTTTTCTTTACCGAGTATTCTCTCCACCACTCTCACAACGGTACCAAGATAGTACGAGCATCTTTGTTTTTGAAACCAAAACTTTTGGCGATGAAAATTTTAAAAATTAAAATTATTGAGGGAATTTTTTTCTTGAAATAGTGAAGAAATTATTATTATTTTTGTAATACGAGCATTTAGAAAGAAATGCTTGAATACCCAAACGAATGGTTGAAGTAGCCTAGCATAGAAGAACTTTATTTCATGATGAATTCATTGGTAGCTTAAAGTAGAAGGAATTTCATTTTTGATGAACAAAGTAGGACTTTATTTTATAAAAAAAAATCTAAACTTTAAAGATTTTCATGTGATTATAATAAACTACAAAAATGAAGGTGGACACCTCTTATGCACATAATATTTCAAACCAAGAAAATTTTAGGTTTGTATTATAGACAATAAAACATTTTTTTTAGAGGATATACCTTTTTTTTAAGAAGCCAAAATTGAATATATAGATTAAAAATCTTAGCCTTTCTTCATAAGAAGTGTCCAAAGAGAATTAAGAGAAAAAAGATATGTTATATCAACAATTCAAAAAAAGGAAACAAAACGATGAGGAGGCATAAAACAAGCTCACTGAAAACATGAAATGAAGCTAAATAATAACTCCCAAACACAAAAGAGATTTAAGCCACCACATATGGTAGTTAAAGGGAAGATTAGGACTATTTTCCTTCAGCCACCAAAAGGTTTGGAGCTTGATTTTCTCAAGAAGATGGGGTAAAGAATTCCCCTTTTGGTGAAAAACTCTTGCATTCCTTTCACGCCAAACGATCCAAACACGAGAGCCAAATCACGTTAATGATGGAACAAATATTTTTTGAGAAGCCACCCAAAGATCCAAATTGAAGTAAATGGTCCTTTACATGAGCCGGCTGAACCGAACCAAACCAAGTCAATTGTAAATATTAAACCAAATTTTGCCATAAAAGTCGCAAGACAACAAAAATGATCTACATCCTCCTGAAGGCCGCAACCACTCGAACAAAATTGAATATTCGGTTGAAGCACCCTTATTTTGATTAAGTTATATGTTGTTGGTATGCGATTTTGTAATAAACGCCAAGTGGAAAAATTAACTTTAAGAGGTACCTCCTTTGTGCCAAGAAAAAGTGTTGTCTTCATTGTTGATATTATCATCCACGATGTCAGATAGTTGTAAACATGAAAGTTGTATGAACAATGTTACGATAAATCTTGCATTGAACAATGGGTTGGATAATGCACTGCAATATGATACCTTATTTTCTTGGAATTTTAAAAAGGTTATTTTACTCCTCATTAGAGATGTTTGAGATCCTTGTATTCTTTTTTCCCGAACCTCAAACAAATTTTATTAATTACCCGACGATAAGTATAAGTGGTATTGAATTCACCAATGTAATAAAGTACAAATAATACTCAATTCAACCAAAAGAAATAGAGGATACTCCTTTTATCCACTTTGCTTGAGTTCCTTATTATTATTTTTATCAAAGCACAAGGAATAAGAGTTAGTTAGCACCCGCCCTAGTTTTCGAGGGTTTTCTTTTATAAAAGAGAGTAGGGGAGTGAGAAAAGCATTCATAAATATAGTTAGAGAATTGGTTAGGAGAGATTTCTCTCTGGTTAGGAGTTTTGCTCTGGAGTAGGAGTCTTTTACTATGATTATCTCTTGCCTTCTATAACTTTCCGTTGTAGAGCCTTTGATCTGCATTTTCAGTCAATAACAAACACACATTTTTCCTCTTTGATATCTTGGGTTCTATCATTTGTGATTTTATGGCTATGTTTATAGTACAAGTTACAAATTTTCAGGTTAAATTAGATTTAGTATATACTTTCATCAACTACTGTTTGTTGTTTTTTCGTAGCCCAACTAAAAAGATACCGAGATAGCATGAATACCTAATCAAAGATCACTACGAAATAGGGGCGGACCTTGACTTCCACTATTAGTGGGACAATTTTTTTTTTGTCAAATGATTAAATAATACAAAATTTAATAAGAAGTTATATTAAAAGTGGTTGTAGCAACCAAAATTACAAAACAAATGCTCTATTTTCCATTATAGTATGTCAAAAACATGAAAAAAAATTAATCATAACCCTGCCTAATATGCAACAAATTCGCAGCATGTTTGACAATTTAATCTGTGTAAAATTAATCATAAGTCATAACCCAAACATAAAAATGATAAACCCACTTCTTGATGAAGCATAACAATTAACAGTGTGTGTCAGTGTGTTATACAATTGGTTGACAAATGACAATTGACATTTGATGAAGCATAACAATTAACATAAGCCTAAAAAAAAATCACATGTACTATTGGTAATTATACCTCTCAAATCTCAATCAAGACATGAATAATTAAGCCTAAAAAAATCATATGGTAATTAAGTCTAAAATCACATGGTAATTAAGCCTATAAAAATGGGCCTGGACTGGTGTGGCACCTGCCACAGCAGGCCCAGTCCAGGTCCGCCCGTGCTACGAAAGAAAAACATATGTGATAGCTTTTATTCAATTAATTTATATAAATACAATGAAATTAGATTTATTTCAAAAAAATTGATGTTGTTGCCGTTGCTGCATATATTTTGGTTGTATAACCAAGATAAATTTGCAAGTGCGTCCGCACGAGATACATACTAGTATTCCCACAACACAATGTTAGAATTCCATAGATATTTGAATAAATCATCGTGGTTTAACTTGGCACCGTTTCCAGCTAGGCGACGATAGTTTTCTGACATGCTTGATAAAAAATATATAAATATAAATGTAGGTTTACTGTGGTTTTGATGGGACCCATTTTAAAGTTTTTGAAGGACAATATGAATATTTAAAAAATGTAGTTGAATTGCTTAAATAATTGAAATGAATGAAGTAATATAAAATATCAAGTGGGGTCTATTTAAACCATCAAATTAGATATCTTGAAATGAATGAAGAGTTGTGATATTGTCTTAGGCCCATAGAGCCACCGCATGTTGAAAGTAGTCTATCTTTTGGAAGTCCGAACATGTTCCGTGTTTATTCCACTCTTTCTTCTAGAATTGTTCATCATTAAATTTGCGAATTATATTTGGCCATGGAATTGTAAGAATTGATGTCAAAATTTGAATCTGATGAAACCAAAATGAAAAACAAAAAATTATCTTTGATATAAATATAAAATTATATACTGGAGTAGGAGCGAATTCATAAATAAGACCTCGTTTAGTTTGAGCTTGTGAAAAATAATTTATGTAAATAAATAAGCTTTTATCTTAATTTATAAGCTCCCACTAACGAAAATTGTATCTTCATAAACTGTTTTTTCATAAACTACATTAAAAACTTATAAATAATACATACAAACTTATTTATTTGTATACGCTATTTTATATAAGCTATAAAATAAGTTAATCCAAACGAGCCCTAAGTACTTATAGATTTATCACAAAACATTTGGTACAACATGTACCTAGTCTGAAATCTAAACAAACAGGTGAAAAATTGGAATCTGATTGAAACAAAAATGAAAAATAAAAGATTATGTTCAACAATAATATATGATAACAAAAAAAATCATAAAATGCGAATTAATATAAACTTACGTTAGTGGCATTTAAGGTTACCCTTGAGCATTCATAGGTTGACTCCGCCCCATGTTCTATGGCTGGAGGCCATGAATCGTGAATATTTTTGGGAGTGTCTGTAGATATGTATTTATTTTTTTTTACCAAGTAGATATGTATTTATAAAATGCATTATATTGTAAAAGTAGTTGCATCTTATAATAATAAAATAGGTTAAAAGCATTTTTGTATATACTCCTTTTATAAAATGTATTATATTATAAGGGTAGTTATCTTATAAAATGCATTTTTAGATAATATTAATATTGAGTAGTATGGGGGAAGATGATTTGTGGTTTTCCATTCTTGAAAACTCGAGAGAAAGTAATGTGAAGAGTTGTGTGATCAAAGTGCAGGGTTGTCGCAACCATTAGCTAAGTAAAACTCTTGCTTTAGGTTCTATTTTTTTTTTATATTTTTAACTTGTGTGTGTGCGTGCGTGCACTACAAGAAAGTAGTGTATTTTCCTACAAAATTTTTCTAGGAATTTAAATTCCTAGGAAAGCAGGATGTTTACCGACGAAAAATTTCGTCGGAAAGCAATTTCTGACAAAATGGGTTTAATTTCGTCGGAAAGCAGATAAAATTCGTCGGTAAGCATACGCGCTATTTATTTCCTCGGAAAGTCGTCGGTAAGCACACGCGCTTTTAATTCCTCGGAAAGCCCTCGGTAAGCGCAAAAGCAAAAAATTCCTCGGAAAGCATCATAATTTCCTCGGAAAGCATCATAAAGCCGTTGCGCTGGCGCCGTTGCAGGCCATTCCATCAGGAAACAGGCACAGTATATGACCGTTGGATATGACCGTTGCAGGAAATTAGGAACGTTGGAATTGCACAGGAAACAGGCACAGTATATATACACCATTCCATCATTCCATTCTCACTTCATTTCATCTAATTAATCTTCTTCCTTCTTCATTTCTTCTCTCCTTCATTCTTATTATAATCTTCTCATTCTTATATTACCAAACTTCATTTATTTAATTTATTTTCTCTCAATAAACTTATTATCTCAAATTATTATCTCATATTATACACCATATAAATATCACTTATTCTCTCTATTATATATAACACACAATTTCTTTCTCAATCTCACACTCTACCTCAAATTCAATCATTCTCACTCATTTTTTTTTCTCAACTTCAATTTTATCATCATATTTTTATTTTATTTTACTCAAGGTTATTGTTGCTACTACTCAAGGTTGCATTTATATTTTTTGAGGTTAGTTTTTATATTTTATTTTAAATTGTTAGAAAAAAGAAAGTCATGGTTATTAGTAATAAAAATGTTACTTAGTAAAAGAAGTGTAGTTTGTAAAAAATAGTTGGTAAAAATGTTACTATAATTATTTATAAAAATATTAGTTAGTAAATGTATTTTTTTTTAAAGATGATATTAATTAAAAATGGTGTTAGTTTATAATAAAAAAGTGTTAGCTTGTAAAAAAATTGTAGTTTAGTAAAAATGTTTTGTTTTTTTAAAAAAATATTGATATTGATTTTATTAATTATGTTGTATTATTTTTTGTAGTTTCTTGCTTCGGATCCATTTTAAGGTTGGTGTTGTTGCTGCAGCTGCTGCTTGGTTTTTTTTCATCCACTTGGTCGTTCATCGTCTAATTATTTGAGGTTGGTATATATGTTCTACTTATTTTAAATTGCTACAATGGTTTGACTAGGAATATGTTTAAAAAGAAATATGTATAAAATTAAGTTTGTTAGAAAAAGAAAGATGTATAAAAAATTTTGTTAAAAAAGAATGTAAATTAGTAAAGAATATGTGAATTAGTGAATTAGTTGTTGTAATGAAATATATATGTTAAAAAAATTTATTATGAAGGTAATTGATATGAAATATGTGAATTAATTAGTTGTTGTAATTAATTGTGTCGGTGGCGCGCAGAATTTTTATCCGCGCGTAACTTTTATTTGTGGCTTGTAATTTTTATATGCGCGTAATGTTGAATTCATACAAAAAATTTAGAAAATGTGATGTAGATTAATTAGAAAATGTTATATATGTTAGTTGTAAAATATTATATAATTTTTATGCAATTCATGTGACATATTATATAATAAATATGTTTTAGTTATAATAAAAATGCAAGTAAAAAATGTGGTTAGTAAAAATGTTATTGTAGTTATTTTAAAAAAAGAAGGTTAAGTTAGGAAGAAATATGTTTAAAAATTAGTTAATTAGTAAAACTAATTTATATATGTAACAAATATGTTTTAGTTAATAATTAAAAAATGCAAGTAAAAAAAGTGGTTAATAAGTAAAAATGTTGTTGTAGTTATTTTAAAAAAAGAAGGTTAAGTTAGTAAAGAAATATGTTTAAAAATTTGTTAATTAGTAAAACTAATTTATGTAATTAAATGAATATGTTTTAATTAGTTAAGAAATATGTTTTAATATGTTTAAAAAGTTTGTTAGAAAAAGAAGATAAATTAGTAAAGAGTTATGAAGTTAATTTATATGAAATATGTGTAATTTGAACGAATTTCTAAATATTTAGGTTTTTAGAAATAAAAAAAAATTGTTATTTATATTTAGGTTGTACGTAGTCATTAACTTTTGTCGGCAACGCGAGAATTTATTAATTATTCGCGCGTTATTGTAACGAATAAATACAAACTAATAATTGAGTTAATATTAGTGACGCGGAAGATGGATCAATATATTTTACATCGTAGTTGGATGTACGATAGAAAATATCCGGGGAAAAAAACACTTAAAGCGGCTTTTGTGGACGGAGTTCGTGAATTTGTTGCTTACGCCATGTCGCAACGTGCGTTTACATTGGAGGGAGGGATAAGATGTCTGTGTATTAAATGTATGTGTAGGCTGCTTCAGAGCCCAAAAGATGTTCTAAATCATTTAAAGGACCTTGGTTTTATGGAGAATTATTACGTGTGGAAATATCATGGTGAACAAGAGCCGACAAATGATGTTAATATGCGCGCTTCAAGCAGTGGGGCGCGTACAGAGAGTGAAAACTTTGGCATGATGGAAGATATGGTTGGTGATGCTCTTGGGGTGAACCTGTCTTACAACGAGGACGAGGGCGCTGAAGAGGAAAGAATTCCGAACGAGAAAGCGTTGAAGTTTTACAAAATGATGATGGAAGTAAACAAGCCGTTGTTTGAAGGGTCGTCTGATTCTAAGTTATCCATGAGTGTGAGGCTTTTAGCTGCCAAGTCAGATTGGAGTGTGGCCGAAGAAGGCGCAGAATGTTATACAAAAATGATGAGGGACGCAACTCCTATAAAGGACAATTTGCCATTGAGTTTTTATGAGGCTAAGAAGTTGGTGTCGAAGTTGGGATTGCAAGTTAAAACTATTGATTGTTGCGTTAAAGGGTGCATGCTGTTTTACGACAACGAATTCGGTAAAAATGATGGGTCGTTGGTGGAGTGTAAATTTTGCAATGCACCGAGGTATCAAGTACGTGGTAATGCCAGTTCTCGGAAGCAGAAGCTAGTCTCAGTCAAGTCAATGTTTTATCTACCAATAATACCAAGATTGCAGAGATTGTATGCATCAACTCACACAGCCGATAAAATGACGTGGCATTATTACAATAGAACAAATACAGGTGTGATGCGACATCCCTGTGACGGGTACGTAGCACGGTTTTTGGAGCAGAATCCCGAGATTCAATCGCATGAAGAAATTCCCGACTCCATAAAAATTGAATTATGGACAAAGGCTGCAGGAGGACAACTAAGACCGGATAGAGTATACGGTCTTGGAGCATTAGCCGGCAACGTGGTGCATGGAAATTTGTTCCGTGCTCCTGTTCTACCAGAGTCCAGCTCAGCTCGTTCTGCAGAGTTGTCTCCTGAGATTCAAGCAATGATAACTCGAATGAACGAGGAGTTGCAAAGTCAAAAGTTGGAGTTGCGAAATCAAAATGAGCTGTTGGAATCTCAAAAGCAGGAGTTGAAGCAGGAGTTGGCAAGGAAAAATGAGACAGAGAAGAAGCTATTGAAACAAATGAATGTCTTTCGAAAATTCCAAAACATGACAAAGAAGTTCATGGGTGGGAAAAAGAGTAGAAAGACATCTGATTCATCGTCGCCTGCATCGTCGAATCAATTTTCACCGACACCTCATCAAATACATGACGACGACGATGATGATAATGACGAGGACGCCGAGGAGGAGGAGGAAGAGGAGGAGGATGATAGCGAGTAATTTATGTTTTTGTCAGGTACATTTATGAATATTGTCGTTGATAGCGAGTAATTTATGAAATCATTATTTTTATTTTATTAAATTTAACCAAATTTTTTTTTAGACAAGACCTCATCAAATACATGACGACGACGATGATGATAATGACAAGGACGACGAGGAGGAGGAGGAGGATGATAGCGAGTAATTTATGTTTTTGTCAGGTAAATTTATGAATATTGTCGTTGATAGCGAGTAATTTATGAATATTAATTGTCGTGTACTCAAATCATTATTTTTTATTTTATTAAAATTTAACCAAATTTTTTTTTATAATGACGAGGACGACGATGAGGAGGAGGAGGATGATAGCGAGTACTTTATGTTTTTATCAGGTAAATTTATGAATATTATCGTTGATAGCGAGTAATTTATGAATATTAATTGTCGTTGTGTACTCAAATCATTATTTTTTATTTTATTAAAATTTAACCAAATGTTTTTTATAATGACGAGGACGACGATGAGGAGGAGGAGGATGATAGCGAGTACTTTATGTTTTTATCAGGTAAATTTATGAATATTGTCGTTGATAGCGAGTAATTTATGAATATTAATTGTCGTTGTGTACTCAAATCATTATTTTTTATTTTATTAAAATATAACCAAATTTTTTTTATAATGACGAGGACGACGATGAGGAGGACGAGGATGATAGCGAGTACTTTATGTTTTTATCAGGTAAATTTATGAATATTGTCGTTCATAGAGAGTAATTTATGAATATTAATTGTCGTTGTGTACTCAAATCATTATTTTTTATTTTATTAAATTTAACCAATTTTTTTTATAATGACGAGGACGACGATGAGGAGGACGAGGATGATAGCGAGTACTTTATGTTTTTATCAGGTAAATTTATGAATATTGTCGTTGATAGCGAGTAATTTATGAATATTAATTGTCGTTGTGTACTCAAATCATTATTTTTTATTTTATTAAATTTAACCAATTTTTTTTTATAATGACGAGGACGACGATGAGGAGGAGGAGGATGATAGCGAGTACTTTATGTTGTTATCAGGTAAATTTATGAATATTGTCGTTGATAGCGAGTAATTTATGAATATTAATTGTCGTTGTGTACTCAAATCATTATTTTTTATTTTATTAAATTTAACCAAATTTTTTTTTTATAAAACACCTCATCAAATACATGACGACGACGATGATGATAATGACGAGGTCGACGATGAGGAGGAGGAGGATGATAACGAGTACTTTATGTTTTTGTCAGGTAAATTTATGAATATTGTCGTTGATAGCGAGTAATTTATGAATATTAATTGTCGTTGTGTACTGAAATCATTATTTTTTATTTTATTAAATTTAACCAAATTTTTTTTTTATACAAGACCAAGTAAAATATTTATAATGTATTTTTTCAAAAATAATCGATTTTTTAAAATAACTGTTTTTTTTTTTAAAAAAAAATGGAATCTTTTCCTAGGAATTTCCTAGGAAAAATTCCTAGGAAAGATTAAGGGGGGAAATGAAAATTGCAGAGGGAAACGAAAATTTAAAATTTTTAGGGGAAGCTTTCCTAGGAATTTTTTCCTAGGAAATTCCTCGGAAAACGTGACAGAATTTTTTTCTCTATAAATAACACACTCTACACTACACATTTCATCATTCATTCATTCATCTCTACTCAAACAAATATTCATCTATCTCTATATTTTCTTCTTCATCTTCTTCTTCATCTTCTTCAACAATTTTTAAACACATATAATTTTTTATCTTCTTCAACAATAAACTTTATCATTCTTCCTATTCTCATCTTTTCTTCTTCTTCCTATTTTCATCAACATCATCATCATCATCTTCTTCTTCTTCTTCTTCTTCTTCTTCATCATCTTCTTCTTCTTCTTCTTCTTCTTCTTCTTCTTCTTCTTCTTCTTCTTCTTTTTTTTTTTTTTCAACAACTCATCCACAACAATTTTCTATCTTCATTAACACTAATTTCTTCAACAATAATCTTTTATAATTTTTTTAACATTAATTTTCTTCTTCCTAATTTCTTCCTCTTCTTCCTTTTTCAACAACTCTACCACAACAATTTTTCATCTTCATTAACACAAATTTTTCATCTTCTTCAACCATAAAATCTATTTATTTCTTTCAAAAATAATTTCATCAAAATAATTCATTCCTACATTTTTTTTATTCAAAATACTTTTACTTCATATATTTCTTTTTTAAAAATCATTTTTTAATATAAATTTTTTCGATTTTTTTTTCAAAATTTGAATTTAGCGCAATTTTTTAAAAAAAAATTCAAATTCTTTTGGCGCAATTTTTCAAAATTCAAATTTTTGGCGCAATTTTTGAAATTATTTTGAAATTTAAAAATTAATTTTTTTTTAAAAAATTAAATATTTTCCTCGGAAAAAATTTAAAAAATTTTTCAAATTTTTTTGGCGCAAAATTTTAAAATTTTGGCGCAATTTTGAAATTCGAAAAATTTAATTTTTTTTTAAAAATTAATTATTTTCCTCGGAAAAAATTTTAAAAATTTTAAAATTTTTTTGGCGCAAATTTTTTTAAATTTTGGCGCATTTTTAAAATCCCAAAATTTATTTATTTATTTTTTAATAATTAATTATTTTCCTCGGAAACTAACCATTAAAATATAATAAATTTTCCTCGGAAATTCGTCGGAAACTAACCATTAAAATATTAATAAATTTTCGTCGGAAATTAGTCGGAAAACATGTGTCAGACGTAGCAGTTTTGCAGGAAAGCTTTCCTAGGAAATTCCTAGGAAAGCTTCTGACTAAAAATTCCTAGGAAATTCCTCGGAAAATCCTAGGAATAGATCGAAAATTTCCTAGGAATTTTTTCGTCGGTAATTTCCTCGAAAAACACTGTTTCCGAGGAAATTAGGCTGTTTTCCTAGGAAAAAATTCCTAGGAAAATTTGTAATTTCTTGTAGTGGTGCGTACGTGCGAGAGGAGGAACAACAACATTAATGATGAGATAACAACGACTTTTTTAACTTTACGATTTTCACAAAAGTACTAAATTTTTTAATCACAATTAAAATTAATAAGTTTTATGTAAGATCGACAATGTCTCAACATAGATTATTTAAGTTGACTTTATTATTCATTGAAAAAGAATTGTTAAAAGAAAATTAATTATGATAATTTAATAACTTCTGCAAACGCAATGAAAACGATCAGAAATTTCTTCAACAATAAAGAATATCATCAATTCCTGAATTTCATACATGTTAAAAACCTTTACGTAAAAAATAAGCAAACCTGTGAAGTTCTTTAAAAAAAAAAAGCAAACCAGTGAAGTGAAACCTTTTCTCTTTTAGTGCCCTTAGGACATTAATTAACATAATTAAAATAGAAAAAAAAATGTATTGGGAAATGATGAAAAATTGTGAATTCAACTTTTTAAAAGACAAAAAATTGTTGATTTCAATGTCGACCTACTATTTTTGGTTTCCTTAACAAGTGCCCTTAGAGCACTTGTTACCATAACCCTTTCTTTTTTTCTTTTTTTGTTTGTTTTAGTTTTCATTTTTAGTTTACGATAAATAAGCTAACTATGGGTCAAGTTCAAACCATCACCTTTGAGTAAAAATAAGGTGCAAAATTGAAAAATGAGTCTATTTTCCTTCTTTTTCTTTTGGGTTATGCTAACAAGCAGTGATAGGTCGACCACCCTATGTGGCATACCAACAATATACACCATCATGTGGCGTGGGCAATTTTGTCCATTAACAAAAAAATAAGGGATAATTTTGTCCAACCCATACTATCTTCCTTAACACTCACCAGTCACCAACCACCACCTATGACCACACCCACCCACCACTGTTGCCACCGTCACCACAACCGTCGTCGCCGTCATCAGCCTCAGAAATCGACGAACATGTTGAAAATCCTTGAAACCAAGCACAAAAAACGACGACGACGACCGCGCACCCAGAAAAACATAGAACCACCACCGTCACCGCCATCATCTTAGATCTCACCACCCTGAAAAAAGACACTTCCATCTTTCTTTCAGATCAGACTCTCTCTCTCTCTTCCTTTCCTCCACCAACGTCGTCCCCTTTTCACTGTTGTCGTTTCATCTCCTCACCCTCTCTTCTCTCCCCGAGCTCCTTCTCACACCGCCTTCCCTCTCTCTGTCACCGGCCACCGTCACTGGTTTGGTCACTGTTACCGTCGTGCACCTCATCGCCGCCGGTCACCACCTACCTAGCCCTCAGTCACATGAGATTTGTTATGCTTTTAATTTTGTTATGTTTATTTATTTTTTAATTTGAAAATTTGCAACGTAGGAGGTGTATATTGGGGTTCAGCTAAAAAGTTGTCAACTAAACATTACCCTATGCTAACAAGTGCTCTTAGGAGACTTGTTAAGAAAATCAAAAGTAGTAGGTTTGCATTGAATTCAACAATGTTTTAACTTTTAAAAAGTTAAATTCATTACTTTTCACTATTTTCCGAAACAATATTTCTATTTTTATCCTCTTAACTAAAGGCCTAAGGACACTCTTTAACATTTTCCTTTTCTTTTTAGTCATTTATAAATACCAACCCTTTTATAAGCTAACTATGTGTTTCTCTCAACAAGAAAAAAAAACTAACTATGGGTTACATGGTCACCAAACTATTTACTCATCAAACATTATTAACTCATCAAACACGAAATAGTTTGGTTTGGGTAATAAATTATGATTTCACAACTAAGAACACGTGTACCTAAGCTGTTGGAAAAAATTGTTAATTTTATTTTGATAATTTGATAATATAGTTTAAAATTTTTATGGGTTAATCTTAAAGTGTAAATGTAATTATATTCAAATTTTAAATAGTACTAACGTTGGAATTTTTATGTAATAGAATATATTATTATCCTTTCACCTTTGGTAAGATTGTATTTTAAGTTGTCAAATCCACTTGTAACTCACATCTGGCTGTAAAACAATAGAATGTAATCAGGGCCATTTCTATGAAATTGAAGATCCGACTCTTATAGTAAATATATGCCCCTAATAAAAAATATAAATTTTTTAAAAGGAAAAAAAACTTTATAATGTTTGATGTTAGAGCTTTGTTATTTTATTGGACAAGTATGGACCAAAAATTACAAATGCTCTAAAAAAAAGAAAAAAGTTATATTGCATTTTTATTTATAAACATGTAAGAAATAAAAAATTAAATAAAGAAAAAGAACAAAACTTCAAGGCCCTGAGAGTTAAATCCATGACCCCAAGGATACCAACATCAAGTTCTACCACTACACCATTGCTTTAGCTTTGTAAATTTGTCAACGCGGACAGTATATACTCATATTTCACATGCATTATATATATGTAAAAAATATTTTGGACCCCCAAATTTTGAAGATCCATCTCTATAGAGCTGTTTGCACCTCACCAAAAACGGCCTTGAATGCAATGGCACATAACACTTCCTCATTAGATCTTCCTACCATGCGAACAACTTATGCCGCAAAACTGAGGGAAAAAAGAGAGTCTATGGAAAAAAACATTAATTTTTTTTAGTCATAAAAAACATAACTTATTTTATAATATTTCATGAACGAGGATAGCCTATGATTCTTATTTGCTAAACACAACCCTAAAGCTCTGTCCTCATTAATTCTGTTTGTGTGCCGGGCTTGATATTTTTTACTAGCGACTTTAATGCGAAAACGAGAAAGCATAGAATGAAAAAATCGATAAATTGCGGTGAGCGTGGATCGAACACGCGACCTTCAGATCTTCAGTCTGACGCTCTCCCAACTGAGCTATCCCCGCATGTTGATTTATTTCACTATTTTCCGTACTTGTGCATCAATTATGCAATACCATACTGTAAAAAAAAAAACGATATACCATACTGGTACCTTCTTGGTGAAAAATATTACGCAGGTGATTTTTTCGATAAATATATGTAAATTTATTTTATTGATGTGTCTTTGAATATTTTTTTTACTGTCAAACAAAATAAAAGATTTTTTTTTTATCTTTTCTACTGATTGTAAATTTCTTTATTACTATTGCTACAAATGCAACATTGCCATGGAGTGTCCAATTTTGTTAAGTAATCAAAATTCTTCTCAAGCCTAATTTACTGGTGGATTAGGACCGAGGCAAACCATTTTTTCGAGAGGAGTGTTATATGAACAACCATTTAGTTGACAACTTATGAGACAATCATAATTTACAAAGAAAAGTGTATTTGTACGAAAACTAAAACAATAGAGAGATAAAGTAAAAAAATAATGTGAGTATGAGAGATAAAGTTGTCACACAAATTGTCATAAAATAGATGTTCAAATATCATTTCTCTTTTTCAAATACATGACAAGTACTATAAAATGTCTCATAAGACTTTTTCTTGCGCAAAAACAACTTTTTATTTTTTATAGGACACTTTAAAAATATTTGCTATTTTTTTAAAAAAGTATATTAACGATGAGTCAGATAGCCCGAGAGTTAATTTTAACGGGGTAATGGCCATTTTGGTCACGGACTATGTAACAAATAGTTACAATGATCCCTCAATGTATCAAAATTTCAAAATAGTTTCTGACTGTGCACTTTGTTAATCAAAATAGTCACTGACACTAAAATAATCCCTCAATACTCACAATAACTCCTTTTATATAGGGACTGAAATGACAATACATAAGTACTTATAAGGACTGATATGACAATAAGTAAGTATATTGAAGGATCAACATGACAATATTAACAAATTATTTTAATGTCAGAGACTATTTTGACTAATGAAGTGTACAATCAAAGACTATTTTGAAATTTTGATACATTGAGGGACCATTATGACTACTTGTTATACATCCAATGATCAAAATGACTATTACCCCCAATTTTAACCTATCATGACTTGAAATTATGGGTGAAAATAGGTCAGACCAAACAATACTTAGTTTATAAAAATAAAGCTTAAGTCTAATCTATTATCTATAAAAAATTTTATTCTAAGTTTGATCCGACCTGACCTTTGCAAAATCTAACCCGACCTATTACCTTGTTTAAAAACCTATATTTTATGTTAAAACTTTAAAAAAACGTTTAAATTTTTTCTAAATCGGCTAATAGGCCAACAAATATCATGAATTTTGCGTTAAACTTTATTTGATTACTTTTAGAATATATAGGTTTTTTAAAAAAAGTTCAAGTGTGACTATTTTACTTTTACTAAATGACATAGGCAGAACCAAACTTGTAAGTAGAGCAAACAATAGTCCGAGTCGACTAGTCATTGCCCACCTAAAGTGAATAAAGTTTGATCGCACATTATTCTATCAAGTAAATCACTTTGGATATAGTGCATTAGCATTTTCATTTTTCATATGAGTTGAGACAAGTAGACATACAATACAATCTATTATTATGATTAATGATATTTGAGCAACAATTTAGTGACAATTTTTGTGATAACTTTTATTTTTTTTTATTGATCAGAAACAATAGAGAAAGAGAAAAAAAAGAGAAAGTAAAAGTATAATGTGAATATTAGAGAGATGATTGTCCAAAAATTATTACAAAATAGTTGTACAAATATCATTTCTCATTTATTATTCGGTTAATCCAGCCTCCTTCTTCTTCACGCCAACCACACTACTACCGTTTCTGCTATCTGCTAATCTTCCTAGGGAATGAATATTCCCTAATTTGAAACCGACTAGGTAGGCGCGTGAACTCGCGTGTGTATAAAGTCTAAGGCATTTGTTTGATTTCAGTTGAAAGTAGTTTGTCATTTTCCACAGAAACTTCCATGCCAGTGATGCCACCAATCTCAAAGTGCTTAAATACACATATACATATACTCACCAATGGTAACTCTCAAACGAGGTGTAAGCATGAGAGGAAACTCAGACATGCGAATATGTCTACGTGGCAATACATGTCTTCATTTTATTGGTTGTTGAACTTGTGTTCACGTGCATGGCCAACGTATCTGAACCTGAATATATGTAGAGAATTTATTTGCCTGCGTAATGTATATTGGCTTGGCTTTATAACAAAGAGAGTGGAATACGGAGCTATATTCATTGTTCCTTTCTTTAAACACATTTAAGTTTGCTTATGTCATTCTTTTTAATTTCACCTTATTTGACCATGTCTTGAGTCCACATTTTCCTTATACCCCTGCAACTTTCCTAATATACTTTAATTTGTTATTTTTACATTCCAATGGTTAATGTACTGTTTTTACTATGTAACTTTAAAATTTCACTTCACAACTATTTAGTGCATGTTTGATAATTACATCATGATTCTAATATCAAATATACACTAAATTCTATAGTAAATTTTATTTCTTTTGGTTGCAAATTTTTAGATATCTTTTTTAAATTTTTCATTTGAGTCAAATTACTTTTTAAGAACATTTATATGCCCTAGTTTTTTTTAAGAGTAATGTTACTTATCGAGAGATAATTCACAAAGTGGTCATGAAATGCATTTAGCTAATAGAATTTGCTGTCGGCCGAAAAACACGGGGTAAATGGATGTGTAGTTTATGAGACAGTATTTTAGAAACCGATTTGTGATACTGTCGTGTGTATTTCTCTCGCGACACGTAGCAATAACCTTTATTTAATGTATAATCTATCAACCAAAAGAATTCTAAATTTGAATACAAATTAATCTCACCAAGGTCCAACTAGTACGCGCCAATCTCTGTTGACTTTTAATTATCCTATCTTATGAAACGCGCGCGAAAATGAATACTTTTAACTTGAATTTTCGCATGAAAGTAAAGTGTGATCTCTCGCTATTTAAAATCATCACATTTAAACTTCTCAAGTATTTTTCTTTTCTTTTAAATGGTGACGGATACACTTTACCCTTTTATGTGAAAATTGTCCATGATAGGATCCATTCCCTTATGAAACATGTTGATCAATAATTGATAGTTTTATTATGAATTTTAAGAAAAAAAATAGCAATGTATATTAATGTTGGTGATTTTTTTTTTGGTATCAACCAAATATCCCTAATGTAATAATATTATAGTTAATATATAGACTAATATTTGGAATTGCATTTTTAGATCTAACATGAGCTTTAATTCCTTGTACCCTTTTTAGTCAAAATAAAATCCTCCTTGTACCATTTCAATAATTTATTTTTGGTTTAACCGTACTTTTAAGTTTTAACCCTTCAAATATTATGATTGTACGATTTTGACCCTTCACTTTTTTAGGGCAATTTTGGCTCTTATGTTTTATCCTTTTTGAGTAAAAGAGTTTAATAAATGGTAAAGTTAAAAGAAAAAACAACATAAAATTCCTTGATGTTTATTTTATATATAAGATTATAGTAATTTTACTGTTGGTGTTCTTGTCAACTAAATTTTTTAATGATAAATAACCGATGATTCGTTTCCTTAAGAGACAAAGAATGTCTAGAAAAGACCCAAAGAATGTCTAAAGAAAATGATATCTCAAAGATTTCTGCCCCATTCACCTTTTTAACCTTTCATTTTCACCCAATCATGAAGGCATTTTTGAACAATTTTTCAGAGTTTCAGTATCTGAAATTTTCCTTTTATCCATCGAAACTCTTTAAGACTAAATTGACTGACCCTTTGGGGCACAAAAAAGCTGCACTAAATGACAAGTATTTTCTGCACAACGTTACTCAGTATTTATTCTCTTTTGTTTCTTCATAAGACCACCTTCACCACTCGTTCCCTCCCCTTCTCAATAAAAACAAAGAAAATAAAATGCAATAAGCATATAAATTCAATGAAGGGTAGTGAAACTGAAATCTCTCTCAAACCATCCCAAACTAATCAAACTATGTCTTCATCTTCTTCTTCTCCTACTAGCGGAGTAGTGGATAATAACCCTTCACAACCTTCTGATCATGTGCGAACTTTTCACCAGACTCCAGAGATGAGTCTAAAAGCACCTATGGTGAGACCTTATGTTCGATCAAAATTGCCTCGGCTTCGTTGGACACCAGATCTTCACCGTTGCTTTGTGCATGCAGTTCAAAGGCTTGGAGGAGAAGATAGTAAGCAACCCTAGTTCTTTTTATCAATATTATATACTTAGATCCTATTTTTTAATTTAAAATTCTCTCTATATATAATAATAATTACAAGTGATTGATCATGTCTTAAAAAAATCTTGACTTTCAATTGCCACTAACATAACATCTACTATTAAAAAATCATTGCTTTGTTGTTAATTTGAGTAGAAAACATTATTTTTGGTTTTAATAATTTACATGTATGTTTATATTACAGGGGCTACACCAAAGTTGGTTTTACAACTAATGAATGTTAACGGGCTTACTATATCTCATGTCAAAAGCCACCTTCAGGTACTCTTTCTCTTCATATAAATAATTAACCACTAAAAATGATTGATTAATAAAAAAAACCATTCTTTCCACCTCTTGCTAGCTAATTACCTTCTTTATGTTCGTTTTTTTAAATAAATAAAATAATAATTGTGCCCAAAAAAAAAACTCCTAAAATTTTGAAATTTCAATGTTATTGGCAGATGTACAGGAGCATGAAACAAGAGCTGATGAGTCAAGGTATTACTAATATTAATTGTGCTGTAGTACTGTTTAATTAAAAGCATGTTTTCATGTCATGGAAACATATGTTTGCATCTTTGTATTTGGAAGAAATAGGTTGATGAAGAATACATTAGACATATTGTTTGGTACAATAGAGGAAATTAGATCTGTGAATACATCTATATTTAGTGACATATTATGCGAAGAAAATAAAGGAACAAAACAAGAAATATGTGTACGTAAGCATAACTGGTTGATTCCTTGTTCCGTGACCAAGATAGAGAAAAGTAACGTCAAATATTCTTCCAGATTTTGTTCCTAGAAAAATACATCATTTTGTGTTGGACTGCTACTCTACTTCGTCATATCAGTTGTCTCACGCTGAAATTTTTTCCGAAAGAAATTATAAGCCTCAATAAACGTGGTAGAAGTAGAACTTTTTTATTATAAATGTTAATGAGTTTATTCAGAGCATTTTTTTAAAACTTTAGAAGATAAATTTTTATAAAAGTTTGTGTATTTGGTGTATCGGGAATTGAAAAGTTTGACTTTATTAAAGAATAATTACTTCATCCGGTCCTATTTACAAAAAATAATTGATTTTTTAAATACGTTGAATAATTTACGTATCTGGTCTAAAATCTAAACCAAATACATAATTTATTCAATGTATCTAAAAAGTCAATTGTTTCTTGTAAAAAAAGACCAGAGAGAGTACTTAAATTAGAATGCTTAAAGAATGTCTCGTGGTACTCTTTAGTAAGACCTTTGTGGAGTACTAGTACAAATTATCTAGAATTTTAATATTTTCCTTTTTGTATTTCTTTTTTATAAACAAAATATTAAAAAAGTAGTACAATAGCTACTCCGACCGAGTTTACAAAGAATCCCGTAATACTCTATTAGTATTTACAAATTAAAATTTACATATATAAATTATGATAGTTCTTGAAACAGTTTTTTGAATATGTTCTTGAAACAATTTTTGGCGACTCAATCCTATTCCCTATCTAACTGTTATCATGTAGATTGTTTCTCTTTTTGCTATGTGACTGGTGGTTAATTATACTTTATAAAGTCTGATCCGGTACACTTTGTGCTGGTAGGACTTGCTTCCGTTGTTTAATATATTTCTCTTTTTGCCTGTTAAAAAAAAATACATTTAGTGCTTGAAACATCTTTACAAATATCTACATTATGATATGTGATTCAATGGATGTAAAATAATTACAATGATAGTCTAACACTGCATGCATACAAATTAAATTCATAATTTATCTAATAGAATAATTTGATATAAATTTACATATTTACCAGCTGCAAAGAAAAAGGACATGGCAGCTGATTTATCAGTTTCAACAATCTCCTCCTCAGGCCTTGTCCCAAGCTACCAACTGAGTCATGGCCAAAGAATGTAATTCTCAGACTTTCTTTTTTATTGTTCCTTTCCTCTTTTTTACGGTGCTTATAGTTCTTTGAACTTTATATTTTGCATTATAATTTCAGAATTTTTTCATGCACTCTTCTCTTCTTTACAATGCATATAATTTTAGAATTGCTCTCTTAATTATTCCAGGGATGCTTATTGGCCAGAGTCTTTCAATGGAAATCAAGGTAATCAATCAATTGTGATCTGTAACGGGGATGAGCAGAAGATGCACACTTACATCATCTTTGATGGTATTCTCAGAGGCCAGACTGTCCAAGTACGTAAATCATTTCTCTCAATTAGTCTCTACTTTCTACATATACTAATACTATGTTGGGATAAAATATTTTTTTAAGGAGTTTTTTATTGCTTGTTTACTTTGTTGAGATAGAATATTTATATAAACGAACAAGTGATTGGACATTAGTTTTGTATAATATTAAAAAATATATAAATTTAGAAAGAAAAATTTATATCCTCACTACTTAGAGGATCCCAATTCCACTTCTTTCTATCACCAACAAACAGACACACTTTTTCTTTTTTTAACACGGTTGTATCCTACGGTTTTGTTGACCAACAATAGGTCAGACCAGACTAGACTTTGATAAGCTTGACTCTGTCCTATGCCTTTTCGTAGGCCTTTTGTTTGGTCCAGTCAATTTAAAAGTCTGATTAAACATGAAAGCCTATTTACACGTCTATTTCATATTAAATAGTCAATTTTATCTACTTTTAAATATGCTCATAAAGCCTTAAAACCTATTTCACTAAGGTCTCTATCACTGTAAGGCCACAAAGACCTATTTCACTTTAAGACCTTAAAACCTATTTAAATAGTCCTCTATTTGAGTTGTTACTTTTTTTTGAATGGCATTTTAGTTGTTACTTGATTTTTATGTTCAATAAAAATTATATTTTGATAACAATAAAAATAAGTTTTAATAATATGTAAACATGCTGACTTATCAGACTTCATATGTTTTTTTGATAGCCTAAACTTGACCTATTTACTTAAATTAGCTTTTACAAAAACCTAAGTCTTGTCTTTTTCATAAAAAGGTTAGGCAGTAGGCCGGTATGACCTATTCCCACCCCTAACCAACATTCAATCATTTAATAACATGTTTTGTATTTAATTATTTTGAAGATAATTTAAATTTTGAATTGATTTTGTCTTCACAGGACAATTTCTTTTTTCTTTTTTTTTCTATTTGTGAACCATACATATTAATTATCACTAGTGTGTTATTTATTTACAATGTGTGTTGTGTTAGTTTGGTGTTGAATGTGTGACATCAAATATTTTTATAATATTATTTTCAACAATGATATTTGTACACCTCATAATTTAAAAAATTCATTTAATTTATCATTTTATCTCTATCTTTCTTCCTATACCATTACCGATCCATCACATCACTCTCTCTTTCTCTCCATCTCTCAATGTATATACACATATATGGAGTGTCCTCCAACATTTTCCTATTCTCCATATCTACTCCAAATCAACTCACCCACCTTATAACTATATTCATGTAATGAAAGAACTACTATGTATCATTGTTCATCCACCTTATCGTTTAACATATTTGCTCTTATTTGGTCCAATAAAATATATTTTCCCTTATTGATTAAAATTTATTTCAAATTGATTGCACTAAATTATATTGACCTTATATTCATTTGACGGGGTCAATCGATTGAAAGTGTGTGTAAGAAATGCTACAAAACAATATTAATTCCATTTTGCTTCTCAGGGGACCAAAAGCGACCAACAAAGATTCGAGGATATAATCAGGAGAGGAGAGAGAGTGAATGAAGACACAGTACTGTCCCTACCAACAAGCTCAGGAGGTCCAGACACAAATGATGTCTCTCTTGAGCTCAAACTCAACTGAAATCATGCTTCATGCACAAAATAAAAAAACAAGTCTAAGTTTCATCCTTTTATATCTCGATGGTAGAACTTTAATGCAAAAGGTGCATAATTTGGAAGAACTTGTAATACCAATGTTGGTTTTGTTTAGTTATCATAAGAACATAATATATGAATGCATGTGGATCATAATATATGATGAATTATAGTTTATAATGACATTGTAGTTCAATGTGACTTGATTAGATCCAAATTAGAAATATGACCGTAGTTGTATGATTTTGTTTGCAATTTGGGATGTTGTTGAGCGTGACTGCCTGATTTATCAAATTGCTCTGTTTCAATCCTTTGCTGATTTTGATAGCATTCACTTGTTTTGAAATTTACCATTTGGCACTATCCTATCTTAAAACTATTTTGTACAAAATTTGAGAAAAATCCTATTGTGCTTAATTATGGGTTTAAGTTAACAATTCTTTTTTTTTAAAGAAATAAGATGACAATGTTATTCCTCTAAAAAAACAATGTTATTTGTTTTTGTAAAAAAAAAAAAACAATGTTTTGTTAAAAATACAAAGAACAAGGTATTTCCCGCGTGCGTCCCTCATGCCTTTTATAAGCACTTATAGTTCAATCTTTGGTATGAGTTACGACCCTTTTTAATTTTATATGGACTACCTTTTTAATGGGTCGACTTCACAAATCAAACATGATTGGTACAAGTACAACTATACATTTTTTTAGAGGATAAAAATCTATATATTATTATATACTAATATTTCAGAATGTATTTTTAAAAATTTTGGGCTGATATTATACTCTCCATAAGTAGATAATTTTAAATTTATTGAAATTTATATACCGTATATTTGGTAAAGTAATTGTTAATGGAAATGATTCGCGAGATATTTTATATTTTAGACGTTATGGTATATGATAAAATCAAATTCAATTTTTTTGCTTTGAATCATTTTTCATTATTTAATTTGATTTAATATTCTCGAGAGATTTTTTTAGTCCAAAAAAGAAAAAATGATTCTCAAGAGATTTTATATTTTAGAAGTTATTGTATATAGTAAAATCAAAATCAAATTTAATGTTTTCAATCATTTTTTCATTATTTCCATTTAATGCAAAATATCCCTTCACAAAGACTAGACTAGACCCCTCTGAAAAATAAAAAAGTATTAGGCAGACTATAATACAATAGTACACCCCCGTTCGCTAAAAATCTACTTTTTAAGTTCATTCAATAAATGATGTATGAAGTCTATATAATAAACCATCTACATCTTTTATTGAATCAACCTAAAAATGGATTTTTGTTTATAATATATGTTTTCATTCCTTCATTAAATGACACATAATATTGACCCTCACTTTAGAAGAGTAGATGATACCGCAGTATATATAGAGTGCAACAAAGAGATTCACATCAAAGTAACAAACCACGTTGTTATTAGTATCATTGAAACAATGGGGACATTGTCTTTTCTCTTGACAACCTTAACAATTTTCATGTCTATTTCAACAACAACATCACAATCATCCATTCAAACTTTTCTCAATTGTTTTTCTCAAGCTTCAAATTCCCCTATCTCTGAAGTCATTTACACACCAAACAACACCTCATTCTCAACCATCCTAAACATGAAAATACATAACAAGAGATTTGAAACAGAAACAACACCAAAACCTTTGGCAATTATAACTGCAAAAGATGCTTCTCAAGTTCAAGCAACAGTTAAATGTGCCAAAAGCAACAATATTCAATTAAGAATTCGAAGCGGTGGCCATGATTATGAAGGCTTCTCATACGTATCAGATGTGTCTTTTGTTATAATTGACATGCTTCACCTCAATTCAGTTGATGTCAATTTACAGGATGAGACTGCATGGGTTGAATCTGGTGCAACAATTGGTAAGATTTATTATACCATTGCAAAGAAAAATAATTCTCTTGCTTTTCCGTCTGGGGTCTGTCCTACACTAGGTGCTGGTGGTCATTTTTCGGGTGGTGGGTATGGAAATTTGATGAGAAAATTTGGTCTTTCTGTTGATAATATCATTGATGCAGAAATTGTTGATGTCAATGGTAATATCCTTGATAGAAAATCAATGGGAGAAGATTTGTTTTGGGCTATTAGGGGTGGTGGGGGTGCTAGTTTTGGTGTTATTCTTTCATGGAAACTTAAATTGGTTCAAATAACTCCACAAGTTACTGTTTTCAATGTGAAAAGAAATGCGGATGAAGGTGCAGCTGATGTTGTTTACAAATGGCAATTCGTTGCACCAAAATTTCATAAAGATATTTTTATTAGAGTGCAACATAATGTTGTTAAAAGTAGTGGTAAAAAGATAGTGCAAGTTAGTTTCATTGGTCAATTTTTGGGGGCAGTTGAAAGGCTTATACCTTTGATGAGTGAGAATTTCCCTGAATTGACTTTGAAGAAAAGTGATTGCTTTTTAATGCCTTGGGTTAATTCCACTCTTTTTTGGTATGAAAAGCCAATTGGTACTCCTCTGGAAGCATTGTTGGATGAACCAAAAGATCCTCATCCAATTTATCTCAAAGGTGGATCAGATTATGTGAAGAAACCTATTCTAAAAGAAGCTATAGAATCTATATGGAAATCGATGATTGAAGGCGAGACTTTGTATATGCAATGGAATCCTTATGGCGGAAGGATGGAAGAGATATTGCCATCAGAAACACCATTTCCCCATAGAGCAGGAAATTTGTTCTTGATTCAATACGTTAATATATGGATTGAAGAATCTCCTGAAGCTATTGAACGTCATGTGAATTTTTCAAGGTCGTTTCATGAATTTATGACACCCTATGTTTCAAATTCTCCAAGGGAGGCTTTCCTCAATTATAGGGATGCTGATATTGGTGCCAATCGTCCGAGTAATGCAACAAAAATAGATATTGCTAGAGCTTATGGAAGTAAGCTTTTTAAAGGAAACTTTGAAAGATTAGTTAGTGTGAAAGCCAAAGTTGATCCTGAGAATTTTTTTAGATATGAACAAAGTATACCAGCTAATAGGTCATGTGAAAGTGAAATTTAGTGTTAATTCCTAACAAAGAAATGGAATAATACAAATTCTTATTAAATTGCATACACCGTTTTGTTTTCTTTATTTCAGTTCTCTATTTTTTAATAAGTTAAATTATATATTAAAGGGAGCACCTGAGATATAAATAAAAATAAATAGATAAACATATCAAATAACACGTTCATCCTACTATGATTTAGAAATATGACTAATTGTATAATGCCCAAGTGAGATAAGTGTTGTATTGTATACGTTTGTTTTCTAATTAAAGTTTTGTTTGAATTGATGGAACAAAACGGAACGAAATAAAATAAAATGGAAGGAGCGGAAAAAAAAAGAGGAATGGAAGAGAAACTTCATTCCATCGTTTGAATATTTTATGATGGGATGGAGTGAAGTTCCCGTTCCATTGTTTGAAAATTGGGTGGAATAGAATGAATTATAATTTTTTTATACCATTTTTACCCTTATGTAAAAAGCATCGGTGTATAGAAATAAAACATTTATCTTTTATAAAAACAACATCATAATATATTTAATAAAAAATACTATATCAATAAAAAAATACTTTTATATAAAATAAAATATAAAATTTTCCGACATTGACGTTAAGATTTTTATACTTATTTACAAAATGTACTAAACATTGCTTAATTAATAATACCATTTATAATAAAATAGTAATAATTGAATAAAGTTATTGTGATGCCTTCTTGTAAAAAAAAAGTAATACTTGAGTAAACATCAAGAGCATACATGTATCTTAATAAACTTTACGACTTAGAACATGTTGTTTTATCAAGGATATTAGGAATATTTGAATTCATGATAAAGTTCTTCAGCGACAGTGATTTGTAACATGAAAGAGAGGACATGTAACGAGCACCTGATGACTTGTGGTTCTTCGTCAATTTTTTTAGGTAAGTAGCCTAGTGACTGAGGCTTACACATTTTAAATGTGGAGAGGTGAGAAGTTTGGGGGTTCGTCCTCTACTTATATTCCTCATGCCTTAGAAACTCTTCAAATGAGGAGAAACGACATCATTGAGGGTGTCCGGTATATTAGGGACCATAACCTGTATATAGTGTGATGTTCAATTAGAATTTCTTCATTTCAAAATGGGGTATCTTGGCATGTACTCAAATTGATTTCATATCAATTAATTAAATATATAATTGATCATGCAATTAGAAATCTAATTAATCTTATTACTTAATCTGATCACTAATCAATTAAGACTCATGATTGATAAATAACCAATACAATTGAATAAATATATATGCGAACATAATAATATTGAAATATAATATTTAAAAAAATATTCCAACAATCTCCCACTTGGAAAACATATCTTGATAATTATATCATAATTTTTTACGCATGCATCTGAATGTTATTTATTTTTACAATCATGTCCACCTCATACATCAATAATGAGATCATCATAGTTGTTTGCACTCACGTATAACATGACTAAGGGCCCATTTGGATTGACTTATTTTCTAGCTTATGAAAAATATCTTATGCAAATAAATAAAATTTTATGCTAGTTACAAATTCTTTGTAACAAAAACTGTATCTTCATAAGTTGCTTTTGCATAAACTACCTTGACAAGCTTATGAATAATACATAGAAACTTATTTATTTGCATAAACTGTTTTGCATAAACTCAAAAGTAAGTCAATCCAAATGTGTCATAAACCCCGACAACCACCACATGAATGCAGTGGATACATAAACCGGTATGGATGAGTGATATGAAAGTTTCATGTGATGTGATATCTAAGTCATTCCTATTTTCAACTGGTCAAACTGAAGATTTAATGAGAACAAACTGAAGTTACTAAAGTGAAAATTATACGCTAATAAGTTACAACAAAATTAACCTCATAAATTTTGTTTATATAGAAAATCATAACAAAATTATATGTATTGGTATAAAAAGAAAAAATGGAACATAAATGAAGAGATACAACCATTAATTTAAAATATTCTTAGTGACGACAATTATATAAAACACGTTATGAGTTAAGTCTTTGATTAAAGGATCATATAACATAAAGTCCAGTATATATGTTATATTCTTGAACAAAAGTTGCATGTATATAAATATACTTTACAAAATTCGGTCGTTGAAGCACTATTCAGCTGATTTATGCCCCAATATAATTAACTTGAGTGGTATTTCAATACCTCTTACTATATACAATCAAGTGAGATCAACCAATTAATGAGTTAGAATGTCTACTTTTTTATAGACATTCAAAATATTAGAGTCGAACACACTTATGATCACCAAATGATCATATGTCTGTTTTGCGAGTATAAGCTCTATTGTTCTCTTTAATAATCAATATGATTGCATATACCAACAATTCAAATTTGAATTGGTTAAGTATATGCCAAATGATTTTATTATGTATGATATTTCTAAATACGTATAAATAATATCATACATAAGACTCTCATAGCCGAGGCATATAGAAAAAATACTTAATTTATAAATTTCCATATTTTATTTTGGACAAAATTTGAGACTAAAATAGTCTTCCTTTGTTTAGTGATTAAGGTATCCCCTAGTTTAGCTTACTTCCATTTTGTATTTATTCATAACTATGTTGATATATATCTTTTTTGATATCACAAAGATAATTGAGAATAATCTCTAAGTATTGAAATCCTAATTTAAAAGAGGCATCCCAAAATAATCTCTAATTTTTGTTAAAGATTTCTTGATTTCGTGCAACACACATATATCACTGTCGACAAAGTAAAATAAATTGATACTTTGAACCAAAAATATAAGCATAATCACACTGACCATATAAAACCTACAACTTTTCCATAATATTCATCTCAAAACCAAATCAAAAAATTACCTTACGAGACTTTGTGGTATCACTAATGAGACAAATTCGTTAACTCACAAATGAATTCTTTAACTTTGCAAACCATGTATATTTTTTGTGGTATATTTACACAAAGTTTTATTCAATTGCACCGTATTATTCCATTCATGTCTTCATTAAGAAGTATTTTCTTGACTTCCATCTTATGTAGCTCCAAAATTATAATAATCAACACTTGTCATGACTGATATTTTATAATCTTTCAATCATAATGAATAGAAATTCTCTTTCTCAATAACTTGGTTGAGAGGAAGAATCTTAATGTCCTCACGATCATCCAAATTTACTATATTAATAACACCTATATAAATTAGTTTAAAACTAATTCTTCGTCACTCAATTTTGTTCTTTGACCATATCTCTCACTCAAACTCAATGTCCTCAACAAACTTTGCATATCCTATCTCAAAATATTCCTTAACTCGTGGGATCAAAACTATACTTTCTCAAACCTTTTAACAACTATAGATTGTCATTAGTCAAAACTGAATTGACTATAATAAATTTTGAACTTAATATACAAATTGAATCCATTGTTTTAAATAAAAATCTATAACATTTTGATTTGTTCAAATAGAAATTAAAACAAAACTTTATTTAAACACTGATTCACCAAATTGTCTTTTAAATACAAAACATAATCTAATAAAGAGAATATAATATAATTAAAAAATCACAATGGACATTTTTCCATTTAGACTATAGTTTCTTAATATTCTTCACTTGCCATTGTCTTTTGAAGTATTTTTCGAATGAACACTATTTTATTTTCTTTTGATTCAATCTTTTTTACAAACTTTTTATTTCGGAATTTATTAAATGATCATATCAAATGATAATTTCTAACTTAAACAATTATAAATTTGATCGTACAAAGAGAATACTAAATACTAAATTTTCAATTAAATATTTACATAGTCTGCTCATGGTATTTTCTTTGTCTAATAATATTAATGAAATACTAGCTCTCAAATGAGAGCTTGTTTTTCGTCTTTTCTCTCTAAGATCACTTTAACTTAAGCAAAAAACATAAGAATATACTTTTTTATGATCACAAGACCTACAAAATATAGAGGATACTCATTTTTTATATTTGATCTTCGCTTTAGAGATACTGGATTGTGAGAGAGTGTGAGTTTGCCATCCTTATCCGAGGTCTAACATTCAAGAAAAATGTTATCGTCCTTCCTTTGATCCTAAAAGTTCATAACTTTTAAGAGAAAAATAATTAAATATAGCTTAAAAGAGAACAAAAGTAGCAAAATATACTCACCAAAATATCTAGGGAACCATTAAATATGCAATGATCACACTCTAAATTCATCTAAAAATTTGTATATAATCTTATATTTATGGACAAATTTTTTTTGTAAACCACTCCTATAAAAAGGGATGGGGATGGAGGGAGTAGAAGTTGTTTTGTGCAACTTGTTGTTTCAACCAATTCAGCCAAAATTACTAGACAATTTAATAAATTAAATGATTAAGGTCCTAAATTTACAAGAGACTGTCCATAAATGTAGACCAGATTCGTAATTTTACCACATTGCTTATAATCATAAGGTTACTAGTCTTCAGTGTGATAAAAAAAACTTACATGTAATTCTAAATTAGCATAAAATAAAACAATAAAAATATACTTAAACTTCATGATCATGCTATAAGCCATATAATCAATTTCAATTCAAATAACAAAAGTAATCTTTATATGCTAAATAATATTCATGCTAAATTATTCACATGTATACACTAACTGATTTTTTTGACTAACTAAATGATTTTTTTTATGGAAAAATGAACAAATGATTTTAGAATTAATATTTTTCTAAATAAAGAAACAAACCTTCACATGCTTCCTTTCAAAAAAAAAAACCTTCACATGCGTTTTTTTTACAAGTAACCTTCACATGCTTTTTTTTTGACAAGAACCTTCACATGCTTATAAGTAAACGAATAGTCCTAAAGTCTATATTTTCTAAAATTTTAAGAATCAAATCTCTATTTTGTGTACACCAATATTTGTTCAGAATATTTGGAAATGCGTTATTAAAACATATTTAAAAGGAAACAAATTTATATTTTTCAATTATCATTTTGCCTATATTTTATTCCAGAATAGTAGTATGTTATTATTGTTGTAAACAAAATTGAAATAAAATTAGATTTTTCAACATCATATTCAATGCTTCCTAAAGAAAAAAACATCATATTCAATCCATAAAGCAAAGACTTATATTCAAATAAACTCAGGTTTATCTGAAAAAGTTAGTAAGTTATTAAATTAAAGATTGAATGAATATGGACAATGTTTCTATATAACTTATAAAAATATATAAGTTTATAAAACCATATTTTTCTTTAGAATAATCATATTTACAATCATGTGTTATTATATTTTTTTTTGAAGGATGTGTTATTATATCTTTATTTCTCTAGACCATACAAATTTAATGCACAACCTATTCGTTCACAATTTGAGAGCACACTAGCTACTAGTGACCGAGCATGAATTACATGGGATAACTTCACAATTTTATTTAAATAGAAGCTTAGTAACACTCATATATATCCTATGTCTAATTTTTTTTTTGTAATATCACAAAGTGTTACGCAACTAGCAGTCATGATTTCTAAATTGTTTTTATTTGCTTTTCTTGGTCCAATTACTTGTCTAGCTAGTAGCTTTAGAAAACTTGATGGAGTTAGCGAAGAAATGAAATTTCTTCATCATTTGCATAGATATGGTGGTGGTATTGGTGTTAATAGTGGTGGAGGATATGGCAATGGTGCAGTTGGTGGTTCAGGTGGTGGTGGTGGAGTCGGTGTAGGACCTGGTTCTGGGGGTGTAGTTGGAGGTGGATATAACCCTGGAAATGGCCATGGAGGATTTAGTGGAGGGAATGGAGATGGAAGTGGAATGGGTGCTGGAAATGGAGGTTCAAGCAGTGGAGGTGGTAGTTTTGGAGGGTCTGGTGGTGGAGGAATAGTTGGTGGTTATGGTGATGGAAATGGAGGATCTGGCAGTGGAGGTATAGGTGGTGGTTATGGTGGCGAGAATGGAGGATCTGGCGGTGGTGGTTATAGTGATGGAAATGGAGGATTTGGCAGTGGAGGTATAGGTGGTGGTTATGGTGGCGGGAATGGAGGATCAGGTGGTGGAGCAATAGGTGGTGGTTATAGCGGTGGAAATGGAGGGTTTGGTAGCGGAGGTGGTGGTGGGATTGGCGGTGGTAATGGTGCAAGAAATGGAGGATATGGGGGTGGCAATGGAGGTAGTGGCGGTGTTGGTGGGAAAATTTTCAATCAGCTACGACCATGATTTTGCCATTATCAACACACTTTTACGTATAAGATACACATTAGTGTTTTGTGTTCATTTCAACTTCCTCTTAATTATGCAGGGTTGTATTATTGCATATTATAGTATTAGTATTAGTTGAGAAATAAGGCAGATTTCTCCTTAATTTCTTGTTTAAATAATACTATATCGAATAAGACCTTCTACAAATATTAGAAAAGCGGTTGCAGCAATAAATTTGTTGAAATTTTAGATTTTTTTTAAAGAGAAAAACCTCATTAATAATAATAATAATAAAATGTTCAATAGAACGAGGTACATCAGTATAAATAGGGGGACTAGCTGATAATGTGGCAATCTCTGTCAGACTGTAAGTTACCTTATTTGTTTGTTGTCGATTAAACTCGACTTTAGAGTTGATGTCACAGAGTTCGGTCACATACTTTCTGCTTGAAATTTTAGAGTTTTGTTGAGCAAGTATTCATCATTTAACGCCATGTTATTTTTTATATTAATTTATTTTAAAATAAAGATTTAAATATGTTTTTGGTTTAAATAAATATTCTAATTTTTTGTTTAATTTTCTGAAATTTTTCTTTGACTTTTAGTCGCCAAAAAGTTTTTTGTCTATACTTTCGGTTCATGCTTTTAAGTAGGGTTATGTTTACCCTTTAATATTTTGAATGAATTTTTCACGAATGTTTAGAATATTAGAAGAATCTCTTTAAAAAAAATTAGAATTTTTTAACAAAACATAATTATATATGAATTTTTTAACACCAAAAACATAAAAATTTATATTTAATTCATGTTCAGTTAAAAATTTCACTACAAGAAAATGACAATTTTGCGACACCAAGTTTGCGACGATTCAAAAAAATTGTCGCAATCTGATATATGCGACAGTTCCTGCGACCCTGTTTTACAACTGCCCATCATGTTTTCACTTATGAGTGTTTATTCATAGCTTGCTCCTTTTTTTTTTCCTGCAACACGCATAAGACCCCAAAATTTCCCTCTCATTATCAAAGTCCCCAAATCTCCAGAAAGAAAACCCAAAAATATCCCTCTCATTCTCAAAATCCATAAATCTCCAAAAAAGCCCCCTCTCAATCTCACAAACCCACGATTCAACCCACAATCTCAACGAAGTTCCCCTTTAAATATTCTCTCACGAAAATCTCAATGATTCAACCCATAATCTTAGCGAACCAACCGACGATTCAAGCCAACCCATGAAAATCTAAGCGAAATCTTCCTCTCAATCATAAATCCACAAACGATTCAACCATTGCAATCTCAAGAGCGAATCAACCCTCGCAAGCGTGTAAACGATTGAAGGTCACAATCTCACAAACCCTCAGATCCGCATTCTTAAAGCCATAATCATCATCGATCTTCTATATTATTCTCTTGCAATCTTAGCATGCAATGTCCTGGGGTTTGCAAGAACTCAGGTTTAGCGGGATTTTCGGTTAGATTCCGTCACCCTTTTTTGATTTTATGCCTTGAGATGTTGAATCTTCATTTTCAATTCAAGTTAAGAGATGCAAATTAAACAATACACACATGATTTCTAGATTTTAAACTTACCACACTGTTTTCTAAAATTTGTTTATAGTATTTGCTGCTACTATTTGGTAGTCTATAGTTGTGTTTATGCGACATTCATCTATAGAACCCTAGGATATGTTTCTGTATATCAGATTTCTAGAATTAATGACAAGTAGATTTTAATATGAGTTTTGAATCATGAACCTCTCAGATTAGGCATGTGAGTGCGTGTCCCCATGTCCGAAACGCGTCGAGTTTACATTCAGTTAAATCATTTTATCACCGTTGGCGTATCAGAGACAATGTCTGGTGTCGGGTGTCAGTACTTTATAGAATATGAGTGATATTTATATGATGTGATTCATATTATTGATTAAAAATTACTACCTCCGTTCCTTTTTAATTGTCACATTTTGACATTTTACACAAACCAAGACAAACTATAAATGTCACTACTTTTGATACAATAATTTATATTTTTACTATAATAACCTTATTCATTTAATATATCATCTCATATATTTCTCTCTCCGTAATAAATAACTAAGGATAATATTGGTAAAACAATATTTAAAGTTGCATTGAACTTTGAAAGTGACAGTTAAAAAGGAACAAAAAATTTCTTCAAAAGTGACAATTAAAAAGGAACGGAGGGAGTAATAATTAAGTTGTCATAAAAATATAATTACTCAATAAAGTTCTAATAAAAATATTAATGAAAAACTCTTTTTGTGGGAATGAAAACCGATTTATTTATTTTTAAATAAATTCAGCACTTTGCGACGGTTCCAAACTGTCGCAATACGAATTTAATAAATATTTATGAATTGCGACAGTTCCAAACTGTCGCAACAACCCATGGCAAACAAAAATTCAAGTAATTTGCGACGGTTATGAACCGTCGCAGATACCCATATAGGCGGTTAGCAACCGTCGCAATATCTTCTGCGACTGTTGTTACGACCGTTTTCTGAACCGTTGCAATATGATGTAGCGACACCAATTTCCTCGACCGTTGGGGAGCAGTCGCAGTCCATCATTTTAATGGTCGCAAACAACCTTTTTTTTTGTAGTGATTCTATTTTTTGAAAGAGATTCTTATTATATTATAAACGTTCCTGAAAAAAATCATTTAAAATTTTGCCTTGTTCAAACGGTTAGTAGGATCCCTAAGATACTTATGCAACAATAGACATGATATTTACTTTGATGTAGGACTAAACAGACTTATGCGTGACCCTAGGAAGTCACATTTATCAAACGAATGGTTAGATATGTTAAAGGAACAATCAAATTAATATGCCTTATTGTTTTCTTTGCAAACAAATGAGAAGTAGGAGGAATTGATAGGATACTCATATTCAGATTGGTGTTGAGGTAAAATATATAGATAGAAGGAGTACTTCTAGTTACTTGTTCAAGTTTCAAGGAACACAAATCTCTTGATGTTCTAAAGAACACCAGTTACTCCTTTGTCATCATGTGAAGATGAGTACATAGCATGCTGATATCGAGCTTGTCAAGCAACTCGATTAAATTTATTGTTAAATGAACTGAATTGTAAAGTGAAGAAACCTTTATATATAGTTTCTGAGAATGATAAAAAGTCAGTCATTAATCTTATAAAGAACCCAATTTCATATGTTAGAAGCAAGCATATATATAGACTCGATTTCACTTTTTGAGAGAGCAAGTGATCAAAGAGAAGCTAGAGGTAGTATATTACCCTACTAAACATCAATTGGTAAATGACAAAGGCTATGAAGATTAAAAGATTTGTGTTTCTATCGATAGCATTAAGAGTTTTTTTTTTTTTTTTTAGAATTATGAATTGAGGAGATGTATTGCGGTTAATTTAGTTAATAATAAAATAGAAGTCTATTTTGAGAATATAGACTTCTGTTCAGTCATATACAAGTCTATTATTAAAAGAAAAATGCTATTTAAAGCAAAAATAGCACCGGCGAATATTTGAAGACATAAGTTGCATGTAATCACCCACTATATAATGATTTATATATTTTTTTCTACCAACCTCCGTGATATATGCTTAACACTGATTGTGACTGGTTTGTTTCTCATTCGTTATCAATTAGCGATGATTGTTCTCGCTATGTATAGCATAGCTCTTTTAAAATATAGACTTATATTTTATTAGTCATAGTTTGTTAAACTGTTAATACATTTAACTAGTATAAATAAGATTGTTGTACATAAATCATTCGCTTAATAAAGTAATTAGATTCAACCAGGGCCGATCCTAATATTTTTGGTGCCTTCGACAAATCAATAAAAGTTGTATCCTTTTAATGATTTGAATGTCTTTCTTCTTACATTTTTTGTTGTAAAGATTCATTCATAATCAAGGTTTTCTAAAAACATATTTTCAATAGAATTAATCAAAAAGAGTTAAATATATATATATATATATATATATATATATATATATATATATATATAATACTAACTACTAAGTAAAAATAATAATTTTGGTGCCCTTTAAAAAATTGTGTCCAGACAGCCGCCCTTTCTGTCCACCCTCAGAGCCACCTTTAGTTTCTACTCCAAATGATTGTTATTCTTTCTCTCGCTAAATCTCTCTATCATTTTATTGGTGTGCTAACACTTATAAATCCAATGTGAAGATTTGTTGTAGGCTCCTCCAAAAGCATAATATAATATTCGGATTCGTGTAGCTTTTTTCGTTTTTTTTTATCATCGGTTTGTAATTTTAATTTGGATGAATTGAATATTATTTGGATTTATGTGCTTTGGATTATTTGGAATGAGCGTAATGGAAGAACTTTTCATAATAAGGCACAACTTATGTTGTCGCTAACCGAAATTGTGAAGCTCCAAATGTTTTGGTGGTTAAAATCGCACTACATTCTCTTTGATTTTGATTACTCTTCATGGAGGCTGAACCCTTTGTCGTGTTTACAGACAATTTCTTAGTTTTTGTTTGCTGGCTACTTGTTGTAGCTTCGTTTGTATTGTAAGTTACTTGTATTATTAAGATTCTTCTGATACACCTTGCAATATAGTGGCTTATTTTGCTTTATTAATATATTTTCTTAGCTTTTTTTTTTAAAAAAACTCCCCACACACTACAACCACACCCTAACATTATGAATAAATAACGATCTCTAACCTTAGTAAGTAAGATCTTCGGAAGATTTTGGACCTCCTAAAGTTTTTTAAAACCCCTAATATACCCACTCTCGGTTCTTGATTTGATGAATCACTTCCGAGATTATACAAATACGATCTTCACTATTTATACTACTTTTCTAGCTTTCTAACTTATTTATAAGGTTTTTCTTTTAAAAAAACTTATTTAATACTACTTTTCTAGCTTTCTAACTTATTTGTAAGGTTTTTCTTAAAAAAACTTATTTATAAAGTGACAAATAATGTAAGGACCCATAAACTTAAAAATGGAGATTGTGCCCCAACAAGCAATGATCTTGAGATACGCAAGTGCTCAATAAGACACTAATTTTCTGCCCAAAAGGAAAGCATCCGATGCCTATTTAAATTCTTATAACTTTTAAATCATTCTATCACTTTAGAGTTTTGATTATAAAATTGATTGACTTTACGCCATATTTCATCTATATGGATATTCGAAAATAGTCAATAATGAAGACTATAGCACATGTAAATTCGAATACCCTGTCAGTCAGGAGCACAAGCATGTTAAAGCGAGGTAATCAGTAATCACTGAAAGATTTACTGACCAATGGCTAAGAAAATGTTGATTAGGATTGTTGGAATATTTTATTATTTAATTATATTCCGATATCATTATGTGGGCAAATATCGTAATAATAATTATATTGGCTATTTATCAATTTGGAGCCTTAATTGATTAGTGATCAATTTAAGTAATAAGGCTAATTAGATTTCTATTTAGATAATTAATTAATTGATATGGACTCAATATGGGTGGATGTCCGGATGGTCCATTAACGGAATAATGGGAAACCCTAATGGTCATCCAATATAAAAGAGGCTATGGTCCCCAATACACCGTACACGGCAAACTCTCTCTTCTCCCCATCTGAAGAGAACTTGAGGCATAAAGGTACCGGTTGAGGAAGAACCAAATAAGCCGCCGCTAACTCTGTTTGTTTCAGATCATCTCCTCTCTCTATGTTATCGTTGTTGAGAGGGCAGCCATCAAAGCTTTCAGGTATTCCTAATCCCTAATTTGTATCCTTGATAAATCAAACATGTCGAAGATCCAATCATATTCATGTTCAATATTTGCTTCCGCTATTCATAATTAAATTATATTGAACATGTGTTATGAAATCTGTTATTTGATTTAAGACCTAATTTTTCCAACAAGTGGTATCAGAGCAGGTCTTCATGTTTGATTATTGGGGTTAATTGAGTTCTCTATTTTGTTTTTCAATTTTATGAACCCTACTTTCATGAATTTTGAAATATCAATTACGGTTGTATTTTTTGGAATGGAATTACTCGATTTTGAATTCATGTACCAAGCTTTCTTCTATCATGGATCCGAGAATCAATTTGATTTGATAATCATATATGTTTTTTTCGATTTGCACGTGTGTGTATATATTGAAAATTCATGTTTCTCATTCCTTATGCAGCATATAAACTTGATTATGACGCATGAATAAAGTTGATTTTATTTCGTAAAATATTGCATTCATAATCGGTTGAATTGATGCTTTTGAGAAAATATGGATTTAAAACTGTTAATTTTATCTGATTCAGAAATAGTTTTATCTTTATTTTTTTTTTAAGGAATCCATATAACAATTATTTGGAAATTGTTTGAAAGTCTACATCGATTCTAGTCTTTGGATTTTGTATACTTTAGATCCAGTTTGCAATACTTGTTAACGTGTTTCTTTGACAACATATCACAGTTTAGAGATCGATGTATACACTCTTAGTAGTGTGGCTTGTTTTGCTTTTTCAACTTAAAGTTGTGATTATATTTTAATACTGGAATTCGATTGTTGAAAAGTTAATGGTTGATATAAGGCATGTATCTTTTCTTTCAAATATGGTTGAATATTGAGCACACTTTGGTTTGTTTTAGTAGGATTGAAATGATACCATGTTTATTTATTTATTGGATCGTGATCAAATTTGTTGCACATATATGTATTTGTGCACTATATGGATTTGATAAATAAAGATTTGGATTTTATTTTGATTTTGGTGATTTGATTTTATATTAAATCATTTGGTAAAAATAATTTTCAGATATTGTTATCATACTTTGCAGCTTAATTTCTATTTGAAACTAGTTTTGATTCACAAAGATTTTGTACATAAAGTTTATTTTGAGAAAAATAAGGCAAATATATATTTGGTAATTATATATATACTTGTGGAATATTTGTTGCCTTTTACTAATGAATCTCAAAATATTGTTGCCTTATTTTTGTAGTGCAGAAAATAAGTCTTAGATTCTTTAAATTTTGGGAAATAATAATTCTTGTTTTGTTTGTTTGTCTATAGACATATAAAGTTTGTTTCCTTTATTAGGAAAACATTTATGCTAGAGTTATGTTTTATTTTGTTTAAAGAATCATTCAGTTTATATATATGGATCAATTGTAGCATGAATATTTTTGGCATATATGATTCAATTTTCTTCTGATTTAAAATTGAATATGTGGTACATAGCATGATTGTAATGATTAAGTTTATTGTTATTAAGTTTCTACAATAACATATTTTTTTTTTAATCATGCATTTTGAATATGTTTCATGCTATATTTGTTGATGATATTTTTAGGCGACATCTGTAAATGTATTGTCATACACACATTGGTGTGATTTGTGACTTACATTTTCTTTCAAATTCTTGTGAACTTGTCTTCACACTTAAGGGTTGCTGAGTGGCCTTATGGTTACTTAGCGACATAATGGACTAATTCGGCCTACATTATGTTAGTAGTGCCTTGTAAATTTAAAGACCATTCCCATTTAAAAACATTTAATTTATTGTGAAATGTCTAGTAATTGCAGTTGTTTTGGTTGAAGCAACATGTTGCCAAAGTAACCTCTGTTGCGTAGATTTAATTCAACTGAACTTACAAAAGACGTAGTATGCAATTATTCATGCGAGTTGTAGTCGGCCCCAAGGAAGGCACAACTTGGCCGGATAATTACATGCATGTGATAGTAAATGTGTGGTGATTATAAAGTAATTTTCCATGTAAATAATAGGATACCCTAAGGTGACTATTATTTGACAGGACTTATCACCCCATTTAATATATATTAAAATTATCTAGTAATTGCGGTTGAGTCAGTTGAAACAATAATGTTGCCCAAGTAACCTCTGTTGCGTAGATTCGACTCAACTGAAGTTACAAAAGATGTAGTGTGTAATTATTTATGCGAGTTGTCGTCGGCCCCAAGGAAGGCACAACTTGGCCGGATAGTTACATACCTGTGGTGGTAAATATGTGGTGGTTATAAAGTATTTTTCCATGTGGATAATAGGATGCCCGAAGGTGACTATTATTTGACGGGACTTATCACCAATGTTTGATCACTGCGTTGAGAGTATCGCTTGCAGTTAATTTTTACAATCCGAAGATTGGGAATTAATGGTGCGCTTGGTATCTTGTTAAGGTCTTTTATTTACAAATAAGGATGCACGTTTTTATAATATTTTATTGACATGTGTGATAATGTTGTGTGAGTGTAAACTTATTTATACATTTAAGAGTTTACATCCACACAAATATAATGGTAAACATATGACAATTATAAGAATTTATTCTTTGTCAAAGTAAATTGTCATTGTTTGATCATTGCTGTAAAATACCACTAGCAATTGATATTATTGTTTAAAGACTTGATATTAATGGTGCACTAGGTATTTTTGTGAGTGCTTTTGCTTCTCTTGTTCTCTTTAAGCTAATACAGTTTATGTATCTGTTAATTTGAGTTAAATTTTTAACTCTTTAAAGTTTTAACTTTTAGGAATTAAAGAATAATATTAACATTGTTCTTGGATCTAGACCTTATAAAAAGGTGGTGAAACTCGCATTCTCTTGCAAATTCAGTATTTAATGTGAGAATCAAGTTTGACAAGTGAGTATACACCAAATCTTATAGGTCTTATGCGATCATAAAGTTAAAAGATCAGAAATCTTATCAGTGTTATTTAAGTTGACAATTTTTGTCATATTTTCTTTGCTTAAACTAAAGTGCTTTTAAAGCAATACTGAGAAAGACAATCTCTCATTGGAGAGTGATATTTCATTAAGATTATTAGGCAAAGAAAATATTGAGCACATTATGTAAATATTTAATCTTGCTGAGACATTATAATTTCGACTATCAGATGACTTGTTCGAAAATTCAGTAATTTCGACTATCAGATGACTTGTTCGAAAATTCAGCATTTAGTATTCTCCTTGCACAATTAAGTTTATAACTGTTAAAGTTAGAAATGATCCTTTAAAGGATCAATTCATAAAGTGTGCAAATAAAGAAAAGCTGAAGCAAGAGAAAATAAAATAGTGTTCATTCGGAAAATACCTCAAAAAAGATAAGGGCAAATAAAGAAAGGTAATCTTGACTGACTTATATTCAATGATGTTGAAAGATATATCAATTTAGAATGGACAAAGTCGGCAAAGATTGTTTATTCATTTTATACTAATTTTAGATTGTCGTTGCAAGCTTACTTTTGTATTTAAAAGACAATTTGGTGAATCATTATTTGAATTAATTTTTGTTTTAATTTCTCCTTGACTAAATCAAGATATTTTGAGTTTTATTTTCAAATGATGATTCAATGTGTCTTTTAAGTTTAGTTATTAGAGTCAATTCAGTTATGACTTGTGACATTCTATAATTGTTTAAGGGTTTGAAAACTATAAGTTTTTCGTCCCACAACTTAAGGAAATGTTTGAGACATAAATTGTTAAGTTTTCTTGAGGATATTGAGTTTGGGGGAGAGATATGGAAATAGAATAAAATTGAATGAGGAAGAATTGGTTCTAAACCAATTCATATTGTTACTATTAGTATAGTATATTTGGAACCTCATAAGGACATTATTGTTCTTCCTCTCAATCAAGTTATGAAATTAATTCATATAGATCAAACTCAACACCCTCAAGAACTAGGGCTTCTAGTATCATAAAGAATTGACTGAAAAGAGAAATTCTTTTTATTTTATTTGAAAGACTCTATTAAGACAGTCATGATACTAGTTTGCTTGTTATAATTTTGGAGCTGCATAAGATGGATTTCAATATAGTGTTTCTTAATGGTGACATTAATGATATAATATGGTGCAACGGAATAAAGCTTTTGTGTCAATTGATACAAAGTAGATGGTTTGCAAAGTCGTGAAATCCACTTATAAGGTAAGAAATTTGTCTCTTTAGTGTTACCACAAATTCTCATAAAGTAATTGTCTCATTTGGTTTTGAGATAATATTAAGTAGAGTTGTGGATTTAGTAAGCTCAGTGGGAGTAAATTTGTATTCCTATTTTAATGTGTCAATTTTATTTTATTTAGTCAACTATGATATATGTTAGTAATGTGAAACCAAGGAAATCTCTAACAAAAGTTAGTGATGAAAGATCCTGGGGACACCTCTTTTGTATTAGACATTTCAATACTTAGAGATTCTTCTCAAGGTATTATTCGGATATCACAAAAGAGTTATATCATTAAAGTTGGAAATAAATTGATATTAAAGTTAATAAATTTTTGGATGACCTCAATCACCGAGAGAGACTTTTCAGTCTCAAATATTGCCCAATGGAACATTTATATTCAGAAAATTGAGTATTTTCCTATGTTTTGTCTATAGGATTCTTATGTATGATCTTATTTATACGCATTTGGAAATAGCGTATATAACCAGATTGTTTGGCAGATATTTGAGCAATTCAATGCTTGAATTGTTGAATAGGCAACCATACAGATTTTTTAAAGAGAACAAAAGAGCTTATTCATCAGGGATCTGACAATTTGGAGATCATAAGTGTGTTAGACTCTGACTTTTGGATGTGTGTATGTAATATACATCCTAACTCAGGAAATATGACTGTAAGTATTTATGTCACTTGCTTGCATATTGTTAAAAGTATTGAAAGACCACTTAAGTTATATATATAGTGACATAATTTAGTCATAAAGTTATTCAACAACAAATTTTATAGAGTTCATTACCTTAAAGATTATTGTTGAATTGAATAGAACATTAGAGACAAACTTTATGCTAGGTGACCCACTAATCAAAGACATGACACATAAAGTCTTTCATATGGTTGTTGTCATTAAGGATGTCTTAGATTAGTGGGAGTCTCTTTTATTCTATGTTCTATACTTCTGTTTTGATATCGATACAGACCTTATGTTATGATTTTCTGCAGAAATAAAGTTTATGAGGTTATTTTGGTTATAACCATTTCTGTATCATTTTGTGCAAATATTGAATTTGCAAACTTCAGTTTGATCTCACTAAAGTTTTCAGTTGGACCAGTTGGAAATAGACATGATTTAGAGATCACATCACATGAAATTTCCATGCCACTCATCCATATCGATCTATGTCATCAAGTGCATTGATATGGTGGTCGTCGGGGTTCCGTCACATTATACGTCAGTGACGACAGCCGCGGTGGTCCCATTATTAATGTATGAGGTGGACCAGATTGTAAAGTTGAAATCTAAAGATAAATAGCATTCAGACGCGCGCCTAAAGAATTCTGGTATAATTATTAAGATATGTAGCCCAAGTGGGAGATTGTTGGAATATTTTATTATTTAATTATATTCCGATATCATTATGTGGGCAAATATCGTAATAATAATTATATTGGCTATTTATCAATTTGAAGCCTTAATTGATTAGTGATCAATTTAAGTAATAAGGCTAATTAGATTTCTATTTAGATAATTAATTAATTAATTGATATGGACTCAATATGAGTGGATGTCCGGATGGCCCATTAACGGAATAATGGGAAACTCTAATGGTCATCCAATATAAAAGAGGCTATGGTCCCCAATACACCGTACACGGCAAACTCTCTATTCTCCCCATCTGAAGAGAACTTGAGGCATAAAGGTACCGGTTGAGGAAGAACCAAATAAGCCGCTGCTAACTCTGTTTGTTTCAGATCATCTCCTCTCTCTATGTTATCGTTGTTGAGAGGGCAGCCATCAAAGCTTTCAGGTATTCCTAATCCCTAATTTGTATCCTTGATAAATCAAATATGTCGAAGATCCAATCATATTCATGTTCAATATTTGCTTCCGCTATTCATAATTAAATTATATTGAACATGTGTTATGAAATCTGTTATTTGATTTAAGACCTAATTTTTCCAACAAGGATATCTAATATATTTTAATGATTTTATTAGCTAATTTAAAAAATCCAAAAATAATTCCTGTGTTTTTTTATGAAATTATTGTAATTTTTTAATAATGCTTTAAGACGGGTTAAAATATGAGTTGTGTCATTTGAACAACAATTTATATGACAACTTTTGAGATAAACAAATTTTTACAAAGAAAATGAGGCATTGAAACAAAAACCAAAGCAATAGAGAGAGAAAGTAAAAACATAATATGAGTATGAGAGAGAAAATTGTCACAAAAATTGTCAAAAAATGATTGTACAAATATCATTTCTCTTAAAATATACTCATATACTAACTTGTATCATCAATGCGATTCAAAAACAAAAATTGGTATATGTTCCAACCTATTGCATACCTCTTTTTTGAGCTACTGTCCGCATTAGACATTGTCCGTAAGTTGCTACGGTTTTATCCTTGGTTAGAAGACGCATTTGTGAGTTGATCATTGTAAGTGTTGTTTATAATCAACATTAGTCTCGATTCTAAAACAATATATGTTATACAAATATTTTGTGCTTGCTTAGGTGTGTCTACTTTAATTGAAGGGTTTGATCTAGTGGTAAAAATACAAAATTTGAATCTGAGAGATCCCGGGTTCGAGCCCAGCTAATACCTTTAGAAGAAGATTAATAGAATCAAAGAAACATCTTGGACTTGTTTTGTTGGTAAATCGAGGAGAAATTCAGTTGTTTTTTTTTAATTGGTGTGGTAACCCTTTAACTTGTTTACAAAGCGGGTACCCTTGTTTATTAAAAAATAAAAAATGTTAAAGATGAAAATTTGGGAGTGCCTTGCAAGTGGGGGGTTATGTTTGTATTTTTGTAGGCGTACACTTCAAGTGTCTAAGCCACTATCAAACCAAACATTACTCTATGCCAAAAAGAACAAGTATATCGGTCACATGGCATCCACATTGCTGCTCTTGCATTAATTTTTCTCAAGTGCGAACAGTTAATTAAGAAACCCCATTAATGTTTTAGTATTACACTGAGAAAAATTCAGAAGCCAGTTGATATATGGCATGATATAATTATCAATCATATATTTAGATATATTAGAAGATATACTTAGCTACCCACTCCACTACAAATAACTAAACTAATGACTATGATATATATATATATATATATATCATATTGCTGTCTAACTGGAGGTTCATTAGATTAAAACACAACATTACAACAATCATATGAACCTAAGGTTGTTTAACATATATTGTCGGCCATGGTTGACCAATGCACGAGAAACTGATTGGACCTAAATACAATTGGATGCTCAAATTCTATAGCACATGGCACATGTATAAGTTGTCTTTATGATTCAATAATGAGCATGTAGAGTTATTTTAGTGTACGTAATTCTCTATATAAAGAGACATTACAACAAAGAACGTCAAGCAAAGTAAGTTGGCTAAAATCAGTATGGGTGCTAGTACTGCTGCTAATGCAAAGTATTTTCATTTGGCATTACTTGTGTGGAGTACTCTTTGTGCTTTGATGACTGGTATTTGTCATGGGAGGAATATAGATGGTGGTAGTTTTGCTGATCCTACTCGTTGGAGGACCGGTGATGATAATGATGATTATTGTTTATATAGAAGTTGGAGATGTGGTGGAAAAGGTGGTGTTGCTGGGGGTTCAAGACATGGTGAAGGTTATGGTGCAGGCGAAGGAAACAATGGAGATGGTGCAATGGGTATTGGAGGAGGAGGGGGAGGAGGAGAAGGTGGTGGCATTGGCGGGAATGGTGCAGGTTATGGTCATGGTAGTGGTTTTGGTGTTGGGGTAGGGTTTGGTGGTTTTGGAGGTGGAAGTGGTGGTGGAGGAGGTGGCGGTCTTGGTGGTGGTATAGGTAGTGGAGGGGTAGGTCAAGGTAGTGGTTTTGGAGCTGGTTTTGGAATGGGCGGGGGCAATGGAGGACATAGTGGTGGAGGAGGAGGAGGAGGAGGGAGTGGAGGCGGAACTAGCAATGGAGGAGGGCATGGTCGGGGGAGTGGTTTTGGTGCAGGTGGAGGAACTGGTGGGTTCGGAGGAAATGCAGGAGGAGGCGGTGGTGGTGATGGTGGGGGAGCAGGTAATGGAGGAGGAGAAGGACATGGTCATGGCAGCGGTTTTGGAGAGGGTGCGGGTGTAGGACAAGTTGGCATGGGAGGGGGAGGGGGAGGAGGAGGTGGCGGGGGTGAGGGTGAAGGAGAGGACAATGGAGGTCGAGGTTATGGGAGTGGTTTTGGTGCAGGTGCAGGTATAGGAGGAGGTGGAGGTGGAGGTGGAGGAGGGGGTGGGGGCGGAGAAGGTAGTAGTGGAGGGGAAGGTCATGGTCATGGAAGCGGTTTTGGTGGAGGTATAGGTGGCGAAATGGGAGGAGGGGGAGGAGGAGGAGGAGGCGGAGGAGGCGGAGGAGGTGGTAGCATTGGAGGAGGGTATGGCCATGGTAGTGGCTTTGGTGCTGGAATTGGTCCAATTGGAGGTGGTACTACCAAAGGTGAGGGCAATAATCGTGGTGGTAAAAATGGCATGGGAATTGGATTTGGCATGGGAATGGGTTTTGGTTTTGGAATGGGAAGCAATGGAGTAGATGTCACTGGTCAAGGTGATGCCAACAATCCTTAGATTGGTATATGACCCAAAAGTTTTCCAACGATTTGGAAAATCAAACCTACAATATTGTCGAAAGAAAATATTGAATATGAAACATTTATATTATCTATTGCATGTAACTAAGGAGTTGAATGTATTGTGTTGTATGGAGTTAAGATCCTCTCCATTTGTAATCTTCTCCATTTCTTCCATTTGGAGAGATAAAGACACAAAAAATCTTAAAAATAATTAATGATGGTGGGACCCATTTAATAATAGGACCCACCACCTATTTTTTGTGTCTATCTCTTTCCTAATGGCAATCTCCATTTATTTTTATAAATGGAGAGGATTTCAACTCATGTTGTATGTTATCACTCTCTACTTATTTTATTCAACACATGAATCATATTTTATAGGGTCATACTAACTTGTGTCTTTAGAACACATGTTAAGGATTCATAAATGGTAAATATTTACTACAAAACATTAATTTTCAATCTATAGAAGAATAAATTGGCACAACTTTCCAGACAAAATTTTTACTTTAGATTCCTTAACACGTGCCCTAAGGGCACAAGTTAATATTTCCCTATTTTATAATTTAAAATAATACTATTTATTGCTCCAAAATTTTCAAATTAATGATCTTTGTTTTTGTACCCCAAAAATGTATCCGTAATAAAATGCAATTTATTTCTTAGTGAAATTACTATGTGTTTTGTACAATGCAAATCTATCTATCTATCTATTCTCTTTATTAATTCAGACACTCAAATTTTTTGATTAACACATCATCATCTCTTATGCCACATACCTCAATTTTCTCCACATAAGATATATTCCAATGTGGCATCTCTAAAACCACACTATTCTTGATCTTCTCTTTTGTGGCTAGAAAACACATCCCCAACCTCACATTAAATCTCCTTCAAGGAATGTTTGTCCGTTACATTTCATCAAGCACAAAATTTCTCAAGTAGTTAACGCCCCAATAACTATTTCTTTAATAATAGTAACATCCCTAATACCTTTTTAGGAACGCCTCCAATAACTAATTCTACATTGTCTCATATCGCTTGATCAAAAAACATTTCTCACATCTAATGCAAAGATACATTTTTGTTTGTTTTGTTGTGTTGACAACAATACGTAAATTAGGGGTGGGCATGGTTCTGTTCGGGATAAAAACTGAACCGAACCGAACTGAACTGTTTGATAAATTTAAAATAACTGAACCGAACCGAACTGTTTGGATTTTAAACTGAACCGAACTGTTCCAAACCGAACCGAACTGTTTCGAACTGAACCGAACTGTTATTATTTGTACCATTGAAAAAAAATATAAAAAACCAAACAAAATCGAATTTTAGAAGGTAAAACCGAACCGAACTGTTTCGAACCGAACCGAACTGTTTCGAACCGAACCGAACTGTTTTGAACTGAACCGAACTGAAACAGTTCGGTTCTAGAACTGTTAGTAATGATTCAGTTTTTTTTGGTTTGGTTCGGTTCAGTTCAGCAGTTCGGTTCGGTTTTTTGGTTTTTTTGCCCACTCCTAACGTAAATGTGTCTAAATCTCTTATATTGTAAATTCTACAAGTTGTGCATGATCTCAGGTATGACCTCGAGGCTCTCCAATTTTGTAATTGATATTTAAGTTATCAAATCCTTTATATATAATGATTGTTTTTATTGCATCTGGAACAAGTACTCTCACTCCATCTTCCTTCTTAAAAAAGTGCTTAGTAGATTTTCCTATAAAAACATATGATGTATTTTTCTTTTTGAAATTCTGGCGCAGTAAAGTCCTGATGCTGAACGTAATGATCCAACACAGGAACAATGGTGTAAAACAGGGTACAAAGTTTCAACGTTGATTTATGAGTAAAACACGCAAAACAATAACAGACATAAAGTAAAAGGCACTAGATGTTTGTTAACCCAGTTCGGTGACAAACACACCTACATCTGGAGGCTACCAAGCCAGGAAGGAAATCCACTATAATAGTATCAATTCGAAGTCCTATGTGAACAACCTCTGGTTCACCGCCTTCTCACTTAATCACTACCCGTGGTATTTCTACCTAGGAACTCCTAGATGTGAGACCCCTCTCACTTCCCCTCAAACAATCAATGCCCCATGATCTTAGACTCAAATAACAATCAACGAAGGAGACACACTCCAAACACACAAAAGTCACTCTTGCTTAAAAGCTTCAAGTGCTCTACAATTACAACTCAATAAACACAGTCCTATGCTTGCATCAAGGTGACACAAAAAGGCTCACAATTAACAGACTCAAAACCTAAGAATACTCTTTCAATGATGGCTTCGGTTTTGGTTGATATTCTTCCATAGTGGCGTCTTCTATTTATAGCCTTCAGCAGCAACATATATTTCAATCAAATATTCTTCTCAGAAATATATTGACACAAATATTCTTCAGAAATATATTTTCCAAAGATCTCTTTGAAAATATATTCAAAAATAAAAATATCCAATCTGAAGAAATATATCTCTCGATAATATCTTCCTTCTAGAAACACATGCAGCTTGGAGAACAATTAACATGAAAGAATTCTTCAATTAAATCTTCAAAAGATCAGGTGAGATTATAAACAGCTCCAAGGCGCGAAAACAGGAGTACAATAAAATGCTTCTGAAGGTACTTCTGAAGAAGTGCTTCTGAAGGTCTGCGTCTGAAGTTCTGCGTCTGAAGTTCTGCATCTGAAGTTTTGCTTCTGAAGATTCAGCTTTTGAAGGTTCAACTTCTGAAGTTCAGCTTCTGAAGGTTCAACTTCTGAAGGTTCAGCTTCTGAGGTTATTGCTTCTGAAGGTTCAGCTTTTGAAGTTCTGCTTATGAAGGTTCAGCTTCTGAAGGTTCAGCTTCTGTGGTTCTGCGTCTGAAGACTCAACTTCTGAGGTTCTGCGTCTGAAGACTTACATCTTGCTTGTATATTTGATTTTAGCAAAAATGAAGCCAACAACCAAATATCAAACAATCTCCCCCTTTGGCAAATTTTTGGCTAAAATCAATATGAGATCAGAGAGATATCACAAGGCAAATTCTGAACTCATCAAAAGTACGCAACCAACCATGAAGAACATAAACGTAGCAACCAAAAAGCAACAGAGTCAACAGCGACACATAATAAACAAAATCTGACTACGTTTCCACACAAACACTCCCCCTGAAACATATCATTCAGGAACAAACGAATCACTCCCCCTAAAACATACACTCCCCCTGAAACACTTCAGCTCCTGAAAAACTGTATTGATTCTGAACTACTGTAGTGCTTCTGAACTACTGTAGTGCTTCAGAAAAACTGTATTGATTCTGAACTACTGTAATGCTTCTAAACTACTGTATTGCTTCTGAAACACTTATCTCCCCCCTTTTTATCCAAACAATTTTGACAAAAACAACCATGCATTCACCAGGAGTAGTAAGAACAAGAACAATAGTAGCATCTATTCTGAGGTTATAAGCATCCAATATAGACCATCACATCACATCAAGTACATCAGAACAGAGACATTAACAGGCATATACTTTTCACTAACTTTCTTCCTGCCAGGGGACATGATGTCCAAGACATCATCCTCAACATCTTTCTCAGTATCACTATTTCAGAAATTAGCAGCAACGGATTTAAACAACCAAGAGATCGCATCAAGTAAGATTCCTCAACACGCATGCACATTAGAATCACACAAACATAGTACCCACACACAAAGTCTTCACATAAGAACAAACACTTCATAGCAAACCACTCAGACACAAGTAGTAATAGTAACCACATCTGAACATAATACCTCTGATCATTAGCATATTTGAACCTCAAAACTTCAACCCACATCAGGTTGATCTTCAATCACATCAGGTTGATCAGGTTGAGGATTCTCAGGAAACTCAACCATATCAAAATCAGTTTGGGGAATCTCTGAACTGGTTTCAACAATAGAGTATTTTAAGCAGTCTTCAAAATGCCAATAATTTCCCTGATTTCTCGTGCAACTCTAGTTATAGTATATAGAAAGAATTTATTTGCATGTTTCAACACCTGTAATTGCTATAGATTCTCATATAAGCAACTACTTGCCCAGTCTGCATCAGATGTTCTCTTATGTCTTGCATTCATAAGAGCAAAATTCTTCACCCTACTCTTGGCAATTTCACCTTTGTTGTACCCATGAGATACAAAGAGGGACTTATTCCTATTACCACCTTCAACAGACTTATTCTTATAGATCCATTTAGTACCAAAACCATTCACACCTTTAGGTCTAGAAACCAATTTCCAACCTTCATACTTCTTCAACTGACCAAGTTCCTCTTGCATAGAATTTGTCAAGAACTCATCAGTCAAGGCTTCTTTAATGTTCTTTGGTTTGAATTTGGAACTCACATCTCTGGATCTGTTGGTAATTTCTTCATTCAGATTCCCTATGATCAGATCCTTAGGATGATCCTTTTGGAATCTAATATTTGGACCTTTGCTGTCTTCAACAATCTTGAGTTTTGGTAATCATCTGATAGCTTCTACAGAAAAGGCTTTCTTCATTCCTCTTAGGTTTAAATGACCAAGCTTCTGGTGCCACAGTTTAACCTCTTCTTCTTTACTCACAAGGCATGTAGTCAAGTGTGCTTCTTCTTGAGATACCCACAAGTAACAGTTATCCTTAGATCTATTACCTCTCATTAGCACTTCACTTTTCCCATCAGTTACCAGACATTCAGTCTTGTTGAAGTTATGAAATCCTTTATATATAATGATTGTCTTTATTGCATCTGGAACAAGTACTCTCTTTCTCCATCTTCCTTCTTAAAAAAGTGCTTACTAGATTTTCCTATAAAAACATATGATGTACTTTTCTTTTTGAAATTATGGCGTAGTAAAGTCCTGATGCTGAACGTAATGATCCAACACAGGAACAATGTTGTAAAATAGAGTACAAAGTTTCAACGTTGATTTATGAGTAAAACACACAAAACAATAACAGACAGAAAGTAAAAGGCACAAGATGTTTGTTAACCCAGTTCGGTGACAAACACACCTACATCTGGAGGCTACCAAGCCAGAAAGGAAATCCACTATAATAGTATCAATTTGAAGTCCTATGTGAACAACCTCCGGTTCACCGCCTTCTCACTTAATCACTACCCGTGGTATTTCTACCTAGGAACTCCTAGATATGAGACCCCTCTCACTTCCCCTCAAACAATCACTGCCCCAGTGATCTTAGACTCAAATAACAATCAACGAAGGAGACACACTCCAAACACACAAAAGTCACTCTTGCTTAAAAGCTTCAAGTGCTCTATAATTACAACTCAATAAACACAGTCCTATGCTTGCATCAAGGTGACACAAGAAAGGCTCACAATTAACAGACTCAAAACCTAAGAATACTCTTTCAATGATGGCTTCGGTTTTGGTTGATTTTCTTCCATAGTGGCATCTTCTATTTATAGCCTTCAGCAGCAACATATATTTGAATCAAATATTCTTCTCAGAAATATATTGACACAAATATTATTCAGAAATATATTTTCCAAAGATCTCTTTGAAAATATATTCACAAATAAAAATATCCAATCTAAAGAAATATATCTCTCGAAAATATCTTCCATCTAGAACCACATGCATCTTGGAGAACAAGTAACATGAAAGAATTCATCAATTAAATCTTCAAAAGATCAGGTGAGATTATAAATAGCTCCAAGGCACGAAAACAGGAGTACAATAAAATGCTTCTGAAGGTACTTTAGAAGAAGTGCTTCTGAAGGTCTGCATCTAAAGTTCTGCGTCTGAATTTCTGCTTCTGAAGATTCAGCTTCTGAAGGTTCAGCTTCTGAAGTTCTGCTTCTGAAGGTTCAGCTTCTGATGGTTCAGCTTCTGAGGTTCTTGCTTCTGAAGGTTCTGCTTCTGAGGTTCTGCGTCTGACGACTCAGCTTCTGAGGTTCTGCGTCTGAAGACTTACATCTTGCTTGTATATTTGATTTTAGCAAAAATGAAGCCAACCACCAAATATCCAACAATCTCCCCCTTTGGCAAATTTTTGGCTAAATTCAATATGAGATCAGAGAGATATCACAAGGCAAATTCTGAATTCATCAAAAGTACGCAACCAACCATGAAGAACATAAACGTAGCAACCAAAAAGCAACAGAGTCAGCAGCGACACATAATAAACAAAATCTAACTACGTTTCCACACAAACACTACCCCTGAAACATGTCATTCAAGAAAAAACGAAGCACTCCCCCTGAAACATACATTCCCCTTGAAACACTTCAGCTCCTGAAAAACTGTATTGATTCTGAACTACTGTAGTGCTTCTGAACTACTGTAGTGCTTCTGAAAAACTGTATTGATTCTGAACTACTGTAATGCTTCTGAACTATTGTATTGCTTCTGAAACACTTATCTCCCCTCTTTTTATCCAAACAATTTTGACAAAAACAACCATGCATTCACCAGGAGTAGTAAGAACAAGAACAATAGTAGCATCTATTCTGAGGTTATAAGCATCCAATATAGACCATCACATCACATCAAGTACATCAGAACAGAGACATTAACAGGCATATACTTTTCACTAACTTTCTTCCTGCCAGGGGACATGATGTCCAAGACATCATCCTCAACATCTTTCTCAGTATCACTATTTCAGAAATTAGCAGCAACGGATATAAACAACCAAGAGATCCCATCAAGTAAGATTCCTCAACACACAGCAATTCACATTAGAATCACACAAACATAGTACCCACACACAAAGTCTTCACATAAGAATAAACACTTCATAGCAAACCACTTAGATACAAGTAGCAATAGTAACCACATCTGAACATAATACCTCTGATCATTAGCATATTTGAACCTCAAAACTTCAACCCAAATCAGGTTGATCTTCAATCACATCAGGTTGAGGATTCTCAGGAAACTCAACCATATCAGAATCAGTTTGGGGAATCTCAGAACTAGTTTCAACAACAGAGTATTTTCAGCAGTCTTCAAAATGCCAATGATTTCCCTGATTTCTCGTGCAACTCTAGTTATAGTAAATATAAAGAATTTATTTGCACGTTTCAACACCTGTAATTGCTATAGATTCTCATATAAGCAACTACTTGCCCAGTCTGCATCAAATGTTCTCTTATGTCTTGCATTCATAAGAGCAAAATTCTTCACCCTACTCTTGGCAATTTCACCTCTGTTGTACCCATGAGAGACTAAGAGGGCCTTGTTCCTATTACCACCTTCAACAAAATTATTCTTATAGATCCATTTAGTATCAAAGCCATTCACACCTTCAGGTCTAGAAACCAATTTCCAACCTTCATACTTCTTCAACTGACCAAGTTCCTCTTGCATAGAATTTGTCAAGAACTCATCAGTCAAGACTTCTTTAATGTTCTTTGGTTTGAATTTGGAACTCACATCTCTAGATCTGTTGGTAATTTCTTCATTCAGGTTCCCTATGATCAGATCCTTAGGATGATCCTTTTGGAATCTAATATTTGGACCTTTGCTGTCTTCAACAATCTTGAGTTTTGGTAATGATATGATAGCTTCCACAGAAATGGCTTTCTTCATTCCTCTTAGGTTTAAATGACCAAGCTTCTAGTGCCACAGTTTAACCTCTTCTTCTTTACTCATACGACATGTAGTCAAGTGTGCTTCTTCTTGAGATACCCACAAGTAACAATTATCCTTAGATCTATTACCTCTCATTATCACTTCACTTTTCCCATCAGTTACTAGACATTCAGTCTTGTTGAAGTTATCAAATCCTTTATATATAATGATTGTTTTTATTGCATCTGGAACATGTACTCTCTCTCTCCATCTTCCTTCTTAAAAAAGTGCTTACTAGATTTTCCTATAAAAACATATGATGTACTTTTCTTTTTGAAATTCTGGCGTAGTAAAGTCCTGATGCTGAACGTATTGATCCAACACAGGAACAATGATGTAAAACAGAGTACAAAGTTGCAACGTTGATTTATGAGTAAAACACACAAAACAATAACAGACAGAAAGTAAAAGGCACAAGATGTTTGTTAACCCAGTTCGGTGACAAACACACCTACATCTGGAGGCTACCAAGCCAGGAAGGAAATCCACTATAATAGTATCAATTCGAAGTCCTATGTGAACAACCTCCGGTTCACCGCCTTCTCACTTAATCACTACCCGTGGTATATCTACCTAGGAACTCCTAGATATGAGACCCCTCTCACTTCCCCTCAAACAATCACTGCCCCAGTTATCTTAGACTCAAATAACAATCGACGAAGGAGACACACTCCAAACACACAAAAGTCACTCTTGCTTAAAAGCTTCAAGTGCTCTATAATTACAACTCAATAAACACAGTCCTATGCTTGCATCAAGGTGACACAAGAAAGGCTCACAATTAACAGACTCAAAACCTAAGAATACTCTTTCAATGATGGCTTCGGTTTTGGTTGATTTTCTTCCATAGTGGCGTCTTCTATTTATAGCCTCAGCAGCAACATATATTTGAATCAAATATTCTTCTCAGAAATATATTGACACAAATATTCTTCAGAAATATATTTTCCAAAGATCTCTTTGAAAATATATTCACAAATAAAAATATCCAATCTAAAGAAATATATCTCTCGAAAATATCTTCCTTCTAGAAACACATGCAGCTTGGAGAACAAGTAAGATGAAAGAATTCATCAATTAAATCTTCAAAAGATCATGTGAGATTATAAACAGCTCCAAGGCGCGAAAACAGGAGTACAGTAAAATGCTTCTGAAGTTCTGCGTCTGAAGTTCTGCTTCTGAAGATTCAGCTTCTGAAGGTTCAGCTTCTGAAGTTCAGCTTCTGAAGTTCAGCTTCTGAGGTTCTTGCTTCTGAAGGTTCAGCTTCTGAAGTTCAGCTTCTGAAGGTTCAGCTTCTGAGGTTCTGCGTCTGAAGACTCAGCTTCTGAGGTTCTGCGTCTGAAGACTTACATCTTGCTTGTATATTTGATTTTAGCAAAAATGAAGCCAACAACCAAATATCCAACACTTTTCCTTATAAAATATAAGCTTTTAGATAGGAGGCATCTCTAATAGAAACTTTTCCAATCAAAGCAAATAACATTATATGATAAATTTAATCAACCATTATATTTGAACACATCATATTCTTCTGCACTCTTTCAATATCTCATTTCATCTCTATCCCTCCCTTCCTATCATATCATCAATATTTTACATTTATCAAGTCACTCTCTCTTATCACTTTATCCGTCATGGATATACACTCAATATTGGTGTACACCAAACATTTTCCAAGTTTAATTACCACATATTTATTGAATAGTGGTCATGAACAACATTCTTAACTTTGTGGTGATCTGAATTCTTATATGCATGTCATCCATCACTTGGATTTTTCCAGCTGAAACATATTGGTTGCGGCAGTATAGTTTTTCATGGTATTCTATAGGTTGATTGTGTGGGTTTCTTACCGTCTGTTTTTGGTTATTTGTTTTATATGAGGTTGCATAGAATTTTTTAGAATAAAATTAATGAATTAAAGAGATATAGTTTGCCTCATATGATTGTCAAGAATAATCTGTATTTTATTACTTACCTCTATCACAAAAATAGTTTGTCTTTTATTAAGATTTCATCCTATTTATTTAAATTTTATTTATAAATTATCACAAAACACATTAAATGTAATTTGGAGCCGTCTCACGGGTCTTATTCTAGTGCAATAGTTATTTATGCATACTCTATTGTGAAATTAGTGATTCAGAGACAACAATATCCAAAGCTTTATATTATCTATAACTTACAATATATATAGTTAGCATTACACATTGTGTTTTAAGAGATAACATTTGCAACAATACAAAAAAGATAGAGAATCTAATTAATATTGTCAAAGAACTTGTAGAACATATAAGATAGATGGGTGAACCTCCAGCCTTTGACAAAGATTTTTTACTTTATTTTTGCAAAAAAAATCTAATTAATATTTTTTTATTGAAAATATTGATGGGTGAACCTCCAGCCTGCCATAAAAAGAGGCGAGGGGAGATTTGCAATTATACACTTCTATTTGGCACGTCCGACCCCTTTTTAAACTTGTTATAATGACAAATTGGGTGAAATGGGGCGAATTTGTCATTTTATCATCTCTAATTTTTACTATTTTCTGTTAATACGCATCTTTGTTTGTTTTTTCTGGTTTTTTTTGGATAGTATTGAATTTATTATTTTAAAAAGAAAATTAAAAATGTTGATGATGGATCATTGGTAATTTGGTACCCTCTTTTTGAAAGCATGGCTCAGATTTTTACATTGTTGGTATGATATATTTGCAATTAAATTTTATCATGGAGTATGCAATCTTAGTTGTGTGTTTTGATATATGTTTAGATTTCGTTTCATGTATTGGTGTTAGTTTTCATGCATAGAAATGAAACTTTGTGAAACTCATTAAATGATATAGTTATCGTGGATGATGCAGTTGGTTCGCCATCTACACCCCATTTGTTTAAATTAAAGTTGTTGTAAGTTATTAAATGTTTACCGAGGAAAATAATAGAAAAATATTAATGATTTTAGTTTTTAGTTTATTTTTTTATTGTGAAACTTATTTTATGATTTACCATGAAACACAATTAAACATAAAAATTGAATTTAACAAATGGAATTTATGATGCATGTATTAGTTATATGATAACTAAGATGAAAATGTTTGTGTTAGATTTAATTGTATGTGGAATTTATGATGCATGTATTAGTTATAGGATAACTAAGATGAAAATGCATATCTTAGATTTAATTTTATGTGGTATGTGACTTACATGTTTAGACCCACCTTTATGACAAATTTTTATGATCGTGTTTGTTGTTGCTATTTATATTTAATGGATGGAATATATGATATCTTGAATATATATATTCAAGTGGAAGAAAAACTTCAAATCGAAGTGGTTATTAAATATTTTAGCGAAGTTATAATGACATAAAAGTTTGTGTATTATTACAATATACTCAATCGACAAAATTGTCATTGTTTGAGGATAGTTGACGAATACTATCAAGAGTATATAAGTTGATTAATAGACATGGATATGGAAATTCAAAAATCTATGTGAACGATTGTGTTTACCCTGTTTTTTGGTAAACAACCGTTGGTTATAGATTTATTGCTTGCGAGATCAACTAGTAATCTCAGGTCATTGTGCGTCAAGTTTAATTGAGGATCTTTGCATGTTTTTTGTTGGTTTTTTATGTGTTTTGAATGCACAAAAGTAAAGGTAAACTTCAAGTTCGATTGCTTGAACTTGTCGAATGGAAATTACAATGTAAAGATAAATTGCAAGAATTAACTTAGAATAAAGTAAATTGCATTGATTCGAAATAAATGTTGTTCACAAGGACCATACATGATTCGTGACACTTTTCTCGCTGTAACTTGGATACTTCGAGTGTGTAGAATGCTATGTATTTGATTTTATGACCCCGTTTTCCTCATGGAAAACTCTTATTTGTACTTAGAAAAAATAATTGTACAATCCTATCCACACTTCTAACTGCTACTAACGTCTAATAACAAGAAGAATAACCTATTTGAAATTCAAATCTTGTCCTTTCGACAGCTTTGAATTCCGACAGTTTCACAAAGGAAACTCTCCAGAGAACAACCAACTCTTGCGTTATCGAGATGTCCTTCAACCAGCTTTTTCTTCGATCGTGTGGAACGAATGTGCGCAACCTTAGAAACCCTTTTATGTCCAAAAGTTCCACTTAGAAACCCTCACGTGTTCGGTCAAACCTCAATGACTGTATTTAATATCTTTTGTTGAAAATACAGGCTAACAGATTGAATATTCAAAGTTTATAAAAGTAAAAAGGAAATCTTTGCAATTATTTGATGAAATGATTGAAAAGGATATGATGAACACATTGAAGACATCATTAGGGATGTGGCAGAAGCCTAAAACGAATTGATGATCAATGGTAGAAACTCAAGCCACACTTGAGTAGCATCAAGTCTTGAGTTCAATGGTGAAAATACACAATTAGAGTGATTGAAGTACTTGACGATAGATACATTCCAATGGGTAAAAGTACTTGGACCATAAGAAGAAAAAGGGTAGGTTGAGATTTTCCTCTTAATGGACATATAACATACAGTTGCTGGAATGCATACTTACGAGAAATTTCTAATATAGTCTACCTATATGAGAATGAAGTGTGCCGTTTCATTGAGTTCAAGGGCTTGACTCTTAAATTATCATGAAAAGGATAAATGGCACAAGTGTGTCATTTCTATAATTCGATTAGTGGTACCGAGATTTCATGTGTGAGTTATGCACACTTGTTATAATGAATAGTTGGTTCAAATCTTGCCTACCATTCTATTTGGAGATGAGTGAAATCTTAACTTAGTAAGTAATGGTTCAAATCATAAGATAACATTATCTAAAACCATGCGATTTCCGGAATAATGTATAAATTTGAATATTTTCAATGGTTGGATAGAGCTCTTTCAGGAAATGATGTAATGCTTGAATATTAAACAATGTAATCATCGTGTCTATTCATCAAGAAACTCTTCTAAGAAGTTGTTTCTCCTCACCAAAAAGACATAAGTTTTTCTATAAATAAAGACACATTTGAAGCAGAAAATCACATTCTTGTGAATCAAAATTTTGTCAAAAATAATACTAAATCATTCTTTCTTTTCTAGTGCACGAGAGAAATTGACTGAACTTTATTTTGTAAACTATCATTGATCGATACACATGGTGTGAATGTGCAAAGTCACGTTAAGGATTCTTAAGTATCATGAAGGGGATTCGCTGGTATACCCTTTTGCATTCAAATGACACAACTGATGTGGCGAATCGAAACTAAAAGTTAGTTGTCTCACACACGCTTTAAAATTTATGTGTTATCTTCATCATGTTTGTGCGTTCTCTAAAAAATGCTCGAGCGTACCAACGCTCGGAATGACTACGGAGTCGCCACCAAAGTTTTATTTTTAAAGGGAAACGTTGATAAAACCCTTGACGATGTGGAAAGGATGGTCATCGCAACCATTAACGGGTTCGGGAGTCGATTATGCAAGGGGAAGGTATTAGCACCCCTCACATCCATTGTACTCAACGGGAACCTCCTAGTTAGGTTAGGGTTAAAAGTGTTTTAAAGGTTTGCTTGCTACATTTTAATATTTCAAAGGGAAAAAAGAAAGGGGGAAAAAGTATTTTTTATATTAGTGTGCTTGACAAGAGTGGGATCTTGCTCATACGTATCTCCTGGTGCGATGGAGAATTCAAAGCTACGTAGTTCTTTGGTAGAACATGTTTGTTGTTGGTTGATTTTAAAGAACGATGTTTTTGATCGTATTCTAGCGGTTAAACGTAGCTTGTATGCTCGCGCGTGGGAGGCTTAAGCGTTTGTTTGTATCGCGTTAGAATTGATAAAACATCGTGCTTTTGTGAAAAGAGTTTTGAATTTTAATTGACCACGGGGGGCCAAGAGTTAGTTTGGTTTGTTGGATTTGTTTTATGTTTTTTTGTATTTTTTAAAAGGAATGATGATTGTCCGAACAACGAGACATACATCAAGTGTCCGTGCAACCGGGGAATGGAAAGACATACGTCAAACCACTCCTTTTTCATTCAAGTTTATTTTTGAAAATTAGATGTATAAACTATAATTGAAAACACTTGTTATATTTTTGAATAAAATGAGTTTCAGCCCTTGCAAAAAAATAGTTCAAAACAAGTTCTGAACCTTCAGAAGCTGCCCAGAAGCTGGCTCAGAAGCACTGTTCAGAAGCTGCCTTCAGAAGCTGCTTCAGAAACTGCCTTCAGAAGCACTGTTCAGAAGCTGCTTCAGAAGCACTGTTCAGAAGTTGACTTTTGTTGACCATCAGACGCACTGTTCAGACGCTGACTTTTGTTGAGAATCAGACACACTGTTCAGACGCTGACTTTTGTTGACCATCAGATGCACTGTTCAGACGCTGACTTTTGTTGACCTTCAGACGCACTGTTCAGACGCTGACTTTTGTTGACCATCAGACGCACTGTTCAGACGCTGACTTTTGTTGACCATCAGACGCAGCTTCTGAAGTACTGTTCAGAAGCTGCTTCTGATTCTGATTTCAGAACCTCAGGAGGTAAAAAAATGTTTGAAAACAGTAAGAAAAAGAAGCAATCCCCTTTTGTTTTGATGATTTGTAATCTTTGTGATTTTTTTTTGGGGTTTTTGAATGATGTTTTTAGTGCAAAAATGAGTTAAAGATTACTAAAAATGCAGAAAAATAATGCAGGAACAACAGAACAGAGTTCTGTGGCTTACAGAATGCGAAAACGGAGATAGAAAGGTTCAAGATACTTACCAACTCCTAGCCAAAGCTTTAGATGCACAAGCAAATGAAAGGGGCTTTTGGATGGTTGTGGTTTCTTGAAGATGGAAGTGATGGAGAAGATGAACAATAACAACAATGGTGTTTTGCTACTATTCTTCTCTCTTTGTATGATGTTTCTGATGATTTAGTTTCTGTTTTGATTCTGTTTGATTTGTTTGTGGTGGTTTGTAAAGAAAAACAGAAAAACAGAGCTTTTCTTTTCAAAGGTTTTGATATATGATTTTGCTATTTCTTGGTTTTTAGATTCTGCTCTCTAAATTTTTTTTCTGTGATTTTCGTGTTGTTTTTATAGGCAAATTTGTGATCATTTCTAATCATGAAATCCCTTGAAAGCTGGGCTTTTTTGTGTGCTATGGCAAAGACTTTGGTTAACATTAATGTGGGAAGTGAAGGAAGTGACCTTGCCTTGTGATTTTGGTGAAGATTTTGGGCAGGATTTGAACAAGTGGCTCTGAGTTTTGACAGAGGATAATGGAAAAAAATGGAAAGAAGGGTGTTGGCTGCAACTTGTGGTGCTTTTGGGATTGATTCTTGAAGATTTGGGGAAGAGAAACAGGAAAGAAGGGCGCTGGACACAGGGGCTGCAGCCTTCTTTGACTTGTTTTGACAAAAGCATGGAAGAAAAGGGAAAGGAGAGTACTGAAAACAGGGGAACAACAGAGAAAATGGAAAGGAAGAAGTGCTGGCACAGGGGCAGCAGCAGAGAAAATGGAAAGGAAGAAGTGATGCCCAGGGGCAGCAGCAGAGAAAATGGAAAGGAAGAAGTGCTGGAAAACAGGGCAGCAGCTTGCAGCTTACTTTGACCTTGCTTTTGACAGAAACAAAGAAAAAAAAAAGGGCAAGGAGAGGGCGCTAGAACAGGGCAGCAGCTGTCTTTGACTTTGTTTTTATCTTTGTATATGTTTCTCTTTTCTTTGAGACAAACAAAATATAATAATAATAATAATAATAATAATAATAATAATAATAATAATAAAAAAATAAAAAGAAAGATAAATAAATAATAATAAAACTTTTTTTTATTATTTTTTAAAAAAGAAGAAAATAAAAATTGACTTTTTTTATGATGACTTTTTTTTGAAGAAAAGACTTGGACAAAACTAGGGTACAACAATGTTTATCTTTATCATCGTCTTGGCCAAGTTATTGTAGTAGACCTACACATGTTCTGACTTTTAACACCTTAATTTTTTTAATCATTTAACCATTTCTCTCTCATCGGAGATGCTTCAAGTGAGTAAATAAATAAACTCTTGAGGTGATGCAACTCATTTAAACTTTTCTTATTTAAGAAAATAAATAAACTCTACACGATTATCAATTTCTTAAAAGATAACGTCAATGTAGCATTATAGATTGACCAGGTATAGTCAATGATCAATCCATTCTCGTTTCTATAACTCAAAACAAATTAATTTCTCTACAAGCACATGTACACAAAAATAAAAAATAAATCAAAAGGATCAATGAATTTGTATAGAATAAATCACAATTAAATCAAAGAATTGTTAAGTTAGATCAAGAAAAAATAAATACAAAGCTTAGAAAAGCTTGCTAGCAAATTCATCAACTGTAGTTCCCTCAACACGAGAATAAGCTGATTTTCTAGCAAGATCTCTTAATTGTGACAAACTTCTTCCCAATTTCAAAGCCAATTTAATTTCAAACAAATCTCCATTTTCTCTTTGTTCTTCATCTTCTTCTAATATATTGTCTTGAATTGAAGTTTCCATCATTTGAAAGAATCCACCACAAGCTCTATACATTTCAGAAACCATTCCAACTTGTCCACCATGCTCAAAAGAATTAACAGCTGTAGCCAATGCACCAGCCATAACAGGTACTATAGATGCCAATGAACCTTGACCAACAAAAGTGGACCCCACAGCTGCAATTCCAGTGAGTAAAGGTCCAGCAATAGCCAATGTCTTATTAATCTTCAACACCAAGTTTCCTAATCTCTCATAATCTTCCATGTCTTTTCTCTTCATAACTTCCAACACATCTTTTACTTCACTTTCTAACCCTTCATTCCATCCATTTTTCTTCCAACCCTTTTGTTTTGTTTCATTATTTTCAGAATGAGAACTCTTAGATGATTTTTTTGTAGGCCTCCAATTTGCAGGTTCATATTTTTGAGGGAATTTTTCAAGCATAGCTCCTAACAAAGGAAGTGGATAAGCTTTGTCAAGAGCTAGAATTTCTTGAATAGTATCCTTTATATATTCCTCTGTGGGGTTTCCTATTGCTATTGTGGTTTCGATGTGGGACTTAAGCTGTTTGAACAATCTTGTTGCATTTCTTTGCTCCTCAGCGAGTTGTGAAGGTTGGATTTTGTTCATGATAATTAACATACCAGTAGAAGCTGAGAATAAAAGTGCTGAAGATAATTTTAGGGCTAAAAGAGGCGCGCCGGAGCCGCTTATGGCTGCGATACCTGCCATGGCGGAGGCTGTGAGAGTGATCATGTTGATGGAGTTTAACAGAAGAGTATTCCAATTATCGCGTTGTTCGCCAATGTTTTGATGCATTTCTATTCTGTCGGATACGGATTCAAGAATTGCATAGAGTTGAGTAATGGTTTTTGTTTTTGGTGATGAAGAAGGAGAATTGTATTTGGGTGAATAATGATAATCATTTTCTTGAATCATTATTGGGATTGTGTGTTTGAGTTGGCCGTTTAATTCCTCAATTAGCTTTCTACTTGGTCTTATTTTTGGAGCTATGGAGAGAACTTTAGGGAGTTTTGGGACATTAAAAGAGGATTTAATCATTATTTCTGAAGATGAAGATGATGAAGAAATTAAAGAAGAAAATACTTGTAAGGAAGCCATATTATTGGGAATCTGGTGAGAAGTTAGATAATTGATCTTTGTTGTTTGTGTGTGTTGAATTTGTGTTTGTTGTTGTGGATTTGTATGATGGTTGAAGAAATGTGTGTAGGTTGTAATATATAGTAGCTAAATGTGTGAACAAGAAGAGAATGGGTCAGATAAGGGAAAACTGTTGACTAGGTGTTACTTGTTGACATTCTTTGGTTTTTCATAATATTCAACTCTTACTGTTCAAACATTTTCATCTCATACTCGGTCGTGTGGATACGCTAAACATAATATATTACGACGCAGTTTTTGTACACTACGAGATCGAAGGGGTTTCCTTTCTCATGGTAGGTATTTCACATTAAAAAACATTATAAATACTATACTTACTTTGTTTTGCAAGTTTTATTATTGTGCCATGGGTAAGATGTCAAATATAATGTAAAGTAATTTAGTTTGACAGCTGCTCCTACGTAATTTAACATATTAAATCTAATGGTGGCATTTTGTTTTGTTAATTGTGTCATCTTAATGTAAGTCTTGTTAGTTGTTATCTATTTTTTGTCTACGTTGTTAAATGGGTTAAATATGTTTTTACTCCTTACAAAATTACAAGTTTTGCAGTTTAGTTACTACAAATTTCAAAATAGTCCCTATTTATATTTTATAAAGACTATTTCGAAAGACTAAAAATATTCATTTTTTGTAAAAAGTTTTTAAAATAGGACTATTCTTACAAACTATAAACTAAAATTACCATTAAAATTTTATAGAGACTAAATTTAAAAACTCATGATTTTGTAGGGATTAAAAACATATTTAACTCTTGTTAAATAAAGGCTAAAATGTGGTTTTCGTGTCTGCAAATATGGCGAGTTTGGGTTTTGGTCCCTGCAAAATTTTTTTTTTGAAAAACGTCCCTACCAAAATTTTTGTTTTTTAAAATAGTTTCTAGACCCACTTTCTTACTGGTTTGTTCCATTTTTGCCTACGAGGCAGCACATGCTGACTATGACTATGCAACCAAGTGGCAATAATTTTATTTAACTAATTAAAAAACATTTTAAAAAATAAGAAAATAAATTTATGAAATAAAAAAAATTAATTTATTAAAAATAGCATATCCTTGTACTTCCATCCTCTTCTTCGCAAATCTTTTCCTCTTCTTCTTTACTATTCATTCAATCCTTCATCAATTCATCTTCAAATTGAAATTCTGGAAAGCGAAATTCAAGCAGTATCATTATCTTCATCCAAATCGAAATTCTGCAAACAAAATTATGGACAACGGTGTGGGTCGAAATTGAAATCTAAATTCATCCAATTTGGATCTTTCCACCGTAGCTACACATGAACTTGGGTTTGTAACTGGTTTGCCTTTATAATATTAATCAAACACTGTCTTCTCAAACCCAAATAGGAATCCGATTCAAACCCAGAAATTCGAATTTGATTCAATCCCCAAACACTAAAAGTTGTGTCTCCATTTTCTCTTCTCCATGGTATCCACGGCAGCCGGATCCTACACCATGAAACACAACAAGACGTCTGAGATTAATCAAAACAAAAAAAATGGGATTATTGGTGTTGGCAAGAAGAGGAAGAGGGAGAATGAAACCATATTGATAGAGATGGAACACATAAAGAAGAAGCTTGAGATAAATGAAAAAGTTGAAATTAAAATAAAGGTCAAATGGTCCTTTTAAGTTCACCGTTTATTCTGGATCAATCCTTTTTAGTTTTTTTAATTTCAAATTGGTACTTTATGGTAGTAAAAGTGAACAAGTTAGTCCTTTAATTATTTTTTGTAACGAATTGATCCTTTTTTCATACAACTTTGTTATAAAGTGATTATATGACCATTTAACATTGAGGTGGAAGGTCAAAAAAGTGTTTATGACACCAAACATGATTACTTATATACATTTCCTTCTTATTGTTTGTTAATTCAATCATAATTTTAGAGGTAAATATTTCATCAACAACATTATAAATCAAGTAATTGAATGATTTTTGTTTCAAACTAGGATTGAATAATACACTTATGAACCCTAGTTTTGAGAGAGGTGAATTTAGAGCTGTCAACTTAGCAATAAACATTCACATAAGCACTTTTTAACTGAGTTTGATAGAAATAGGGTAGTGGTGCATATATTTTATGACTTAAAGGACTAGATGCATAATTTTACTAACATAAAGGATCAATTTGAAACTAAAAAAACTAAAAGGACTAATCCTTGTGGATTTGTTTGATGGTTGAAGAAATGTGTGTAGGTTGTAATATATAGTAACTAAATGTGTGTGAACAAGAAGAGAATGGGTCAGATTAGGGAAAACTGTTGACTAGGTGTTACTTGTTGACATTCTTTGGTTTTTCATAATATTCAACTCTTACTGTTCAAACATTTTCATCTCATACTCGGTCGTGTGGATACGCTAAACTATATTACGACGCAGTTTTTGTACACTACGAGATCGAAATTCAAAGGCTTTTCCTTGCTCGTGGTTGATATTTTTTGAAAAAAATAAAAATAGACAATGAGAACTTATTTTTATTTATTTTTTAATTCGGTATCATGTTCAAAGACAAACTAATCAAGGAGATCTCAATGTACACTAGCGGAGACAATGATAAATTATTATTAGTAACAATTTTATATAGAATTTAAACCTCGTTCATTGCTAAAAAAAAAAACCTCGTTCAATGTTGGTGAAACTATTATCACCATCTCATAGACAAATATATACTTGCTTGTTTAACCATGGTTTATTATTATGTCATTGGCGACTAAGATGTCAAATATTACAGTGAAGAAATATTTTAGTCCTTGAGAAAAACAAGGAGACTGAGTTTGGTTTTAGACAAAATTACAACTTTTTTTAAGCTAAATAGTTCATCCAAATTAGCATCGGAGAGAATCGAGTCTGAAACCTTGAGGAGAACCACACTTTAAGGTCCCAAGCCAACACTCAAAGATCAAGTATCTAGCTTTTTTTTAGTTTTAAAAAAATGACAACTTAGTCATCACATAAAACACAGTCATAAAATGACAATTAGGTCTCTGGCAATAATTATAAGAAATTAGCAATTCATCCCTCATAATAATCGAAAAAGAGACAATTTGGTCCTAACAACAAAAAAAGTTCATGATAATTTCTTCATACGTAAGTCATCTATTTTTTGGTTTTTTCTTCTATAACATATTCAAATTTAAATAAAGACATTCAACGACAAAATTTGCTCAATTTAATTAGTATTAACATTATTTAGAAATTCTAAAAATAATTCATAACATATAAAAAAAAATGATACCAACAGTGTACCAATAACAAAAGTAGATGTTACTTTGTTCATGGTTACATTGGTATTGATATATCTATGTAGATATAGTGGTTTTTTGAATATTAAATAAGAAAAATAACAAAAATGAACAATTTATTGAAGAATAAATTAGGTAGGAACCTTTTCTTAAAAATTGTTCGAGATTTAATTGTTCTCTCTTTTTATGGTGGTTTATGTAGGGACTAAATTGTTCCCATTTATTCTCTCAAAGACTTAAACCTAGTTTAATTTTTTTGAGAAATAAATGAGATCTCACAATTTTTTTAAGGGATTAAAATAAATCTTCACTCATATTTAGTTGGACAGCCGCCCACATGTAACTCAATATATTAAATATCATGAAGATGGTGACGTTTTATTTTTTTTTAAACATGAAGATGGTGACATTTTGTTTTGTTATGTCTTTCATGTTTTTCTCTATAAGTCTATAGGTTGTCTAATCATGATTTTTTTTATTTCTTTTGGAATAATCATGATTTTAATTCCAACGATATATATACAATCAACACACTTTTTTTTGAATAAATACAATCAACACACGTTAAAGCCTTAAAAAAAACTCACATTAAAGAACATTATCGACACATTTTCACTCAAGTAATCCATTATTTTCACAATCTTAAATTATTATTTTTTTAAAGAACAATCTTAAATTATTTATTTTTAACAATATTTGGCTTAATTACAAGAGACAAAAATATAATTTTTACCTGTCAAAAAAAAAAAATTTGTAGACACTAATACAACGACGTTCTGTCAAAAAAAAAAAACTATTGGTTGTGTTGCCACTATTTTAGTTAAATAAATTTTGGTTACATGTTCTTATAATATTAATCTTATCTTCGAAAAAATTATAATCTTATCTTAATAATAATATAAAGATATATATACACAGCCAGGCCAACACGTTAAAGGATATTTTCGACACAGGTCACTTAACTAATTCATTATTGCTACATCACCGTATGCCGTAAGGTTACAACTTGGGTACCTATCAATAAAAAGTGGGTAATACAATTCATGCTGAGTTGACACCAATCAAGTTATTTATTTATTTTTTATTAGTTTTAATGTTATATAAATTCATTGTTTTGATTGGGCAAACTCAACATGATTAATATTACGCACCTTTTATTAATGGGTAAACAAGAGTTTGCTAGGCATTATTTGTTGTCTTATTATATAAGAGACAAAATATAATTTTTAGACATTAACTAAATCATAGCCCCTTTGTGACTTATATATATTTTTTTTAGGTGTAGCATAGAGTTAAATTACTTCTTTCTGTTATGAAGGAAAGCATTGTTAACGTTAATTTATTCAATAACAGCAGAGACGGGTTCTTTGAAAATCAAAACCAGGGTTGGCTGGATTGAAACCCTTTTCAACCAACCTAGCTTTAAGCTTGGTAATAAATCCATTTGATTTCTATTTTATGCGTTTCTAACAATGATTTTTCTGTGAGGATGCAACGAAACAAGTGACCAGGTTTGGTAAGCTAATAGTAGTGCATCATATTCATCCTTAATAGCAGTTATGAGCCACTCAGCTCGAGAGAGAGCTTGCTTGAAAGACACGTTATATATGCTATAAATTTCACATCATGAATTGATCATTGCCATGAATGGTAATTAAGGAGAACTTTGTGACATATAGGTTATGATAGCTTGAGGTAATGCAATGTGAACTGTGAAGTACCTTAACTCTGATGCCAACTCTGCACATCAAAGGAGATAGGTGTAGGGTAGTCGTAAGCATATAGGGAACAATCTGCTGAGTTGCCAAGGGAGCCGCATGTGTCGGGTCATGGGTGCTGAGGAGGAGGAGGAAACTGTATAGCCAAGTGCAAGGCTTGAAGCATAGAGTTGAAAGACTTGTCAAATACATACCAGCAATGAATAACATTGTGGTCATGTCTACCACACAATTGTAGGGTGTGGTATACCCTAAACATTGGAGTCTGCTACTCTCAATTTCGATGGATTAGTTTGAGTTATTAAAAAGAAAAAATATTTTTCTAAATTTTTGATAGACTAATTCTTTAAGCTATTATCCAAAAAAGCCATAGTCAGTTGATATAATTAAGTCGTATATTTAGGGTATATTTTAGGAGATAGGTGTAGGGTAGTCGTATAACGACTACTCTCAAAACAAGCCATAATTAAGTCATATATTATATCAACTAACAAATTTCTTTCCAAATAAAGTAAAAACATACAAATTATTCTCTTACTTTAAATTTCAACTTCCAGAGCTTGAATTGGGTTTGAAAGGAAAAAATTGAGAAATTAGAACAAACCATACCTATCTTTTGTCCGGTTCTTCAGATTCTGACATTTTGAAACTTGACACGACCGTGCGTCCATATGGTACGGTCGAGCGCGTTATGCAGTCAAATTTTATGATTGAAAACTCTTGGTTTTTGCCAATTATTGCTGTATTATTCGTGGTTAATGTTTTGTCTATGACTTTAGGCTATAAATAGAGCTCTAATCAGAGTTGTTTCTCATCTTGGAATGAGTGTAAAGTTACTATAGTGAGATGATAACTCTATCTTGTTCTAAGCTCAAACATTTATAAAATTTCTGCACTTTTACAATTCCTTGCAATTTACTTTATTGTTCTTTACATTTCTGCACTTTACTTTTCCGCAAATATACAATTCTAGTAATTTACTTTCTTGCCTTTACAATTCATGCAATTTATATATTGTCAAGTGTCTACAATGAACTCTTGTGAGTAGATGTAATATCCCGCTTCAGACTCAGATGTTTATCGGTATGGAGATTATGTATCAGAGATGTTTTGAGTAAGGGCGTTTTTGTTAAATTGGAGGGCCAAGGCTATTTAAAGCCATTCTTCCCATTTTCCCTCATAACTTTCATTTCCTTCTCTCTCTAAAACTTTTTCTCCTCCAACTTCTCTCTTCTCTCACGCCAATCACCTCCTTTCCTCCAATAATCTTCAATCTTCATCTCAAACTCTCAATTCTTTAAGCAAGCACAAATCTTGGAAGCCAAGGAAGAAAGTTGAGGAAGAAACAAGAAAGGAAGAGGAATTGAAGCTAGGGTTTTGAGAAATTATCAAGCTAGGGTTTTGGATATAAGCTTGGCAAAGGATCAGAATCAGCTAATCATGTGAGTTCCAATAGATTTGAACCCACTTTGGGAAAGTTTTGGGTAATAACCCTTTATTTGAAAGTTTATCAATTGTGCCCTAATTCCCCAATGTTTGCCAAATCCTTGTTTATCTATGATTCAAGTCATCAATTTAGAGTTGTAAATCATTCCTAATGCTGTTATGATGCTTGGGTATGAATGGATATGCCAAATTGGTGAAAAATCATTTTTTGAACATTTTCTGTGCTGTCAAGCTCGCTCGGTGAGCTTGTGGCGAGCTCAGGGCTCGAGGGTTCTGGACCAACTTGCCACGGCGAGATTTAGCTCACTGAGCGAGTTAAGAAAGTCCCTCCAGGCCTGTTATGATTTGTTCAGTGAGCTGCGTGCACGTCGGGCGAGGCATTTGGTAACCATTTTCAATGAAAACCATAATTTCCTAAGAAAAGCACCATTTTGACATATCTCAGAGGTTTTTTAAACATTTAAGGAATGTATGATCAAGGATTCGGCAACACATTAAGAGTATAGGGGTAAAGGTTAGTTGAGCAGGAGATTATTTCAGACGGGATAATAAGCCCATAAGTATGACATATGACAACGATATGTCTAGAACCTATGATAGGTGAGCAGGAATAGAGATGTATTCAGTTAAGAATACAAGGATATTAGGAATGTACTACTACATTCAAGGTTCAGGTAAGAATAGTATCAGCCATGTTAAGGGTTAATTATCAGGATACCCTTAACCAGGCAGATTAGAGTGTACCTTAGGCAGTGGTACCAGGTTTTCCCCAGTTTCAGGTACATTTGTATGTACATCAGGACGTGCCTCAGTTGTTCACGTCAGAGTGACACTGAGGGTACACATAACAGTTCAGGAAATATTAGGATTATCAGGATAATGTATGATATTAGGAAATAAATACTTAATTAATTACCAGGATAAACTTTGTGTCTTCTGTGTTCTCGCAGTTAGGAGCACAGGGGGTTCCAGTTACAGCTGGAACGGGAGGAACCTTCCGCGAGGATAACCACACATAAGTTTTATTTAAAGATTAAATGTGTCTCCTGTTTTCTCGCTAGTTAGAACACAGGGGGTTCCGGCGAGCTGGAACGGTGAAGTTACCATCCGCGAGGATAACCGCACATAAGAGTTTAACTAAAATGTTAAGTCGCGTCTTTCGTTGTTCACGCTAGTGGGACACGGAAGGTTCACGCGTAAGTTAAGACTAATATTGTAAGTATGATAAGTCGTGTCTTCTGTTGTTCACGCTAGTGGGACACAGGAGGTTCATGCTAGTGGGACGAGTCATTCCGCAAGGATGACCGCACGACGATAAGAGGAGTCCGATGACTAGCCTCAGATAGGAATTTTCACCAGTTATCAGGGGAATGTGATCCGGGGTTACTCCACTCAGGGGCATTTCGTAAAATCAACTCAGATAATAATGTTTGTTACACGCTAACATACTAACATAATAATAACAGGAAAATACTTTATTATGTTATTAGGCAGGTATTAGTTATCATGTATCAGGTAACAGGTAGCAGTTATCAGGCAGTGATCTTAGGTTTCCCCTCGATCACTAAGTTAGCAGTTTGTAGTCTAGTCTTCACGACTACACCGTATAGCAGGTTCAGACAGGTATAAACCCGATGGGTTGAGTTTAATTCTTGGCGATCGTAGGTTCCCCGAGATTGCCAACAGTTAGTGCATGGCAGCTGTTGGATTTTTGGTTGTTGACTACATGTTTGCTAAAATCAAATATACAAGCAGTTGTGCCGTACGTCTTCAGAAGCTGAAATCTCAATATGTATGTCTTCAAAAGCTGGGTCTTCAGAAGCTGGAACAATACTTCAGACTCTGAACCTTCAGAAGCTGATGTTCAGACGCTGAACAGTACTTCAGAAGCTGACCTTCAGAAGCAACCTTCAGAAGCTGAATTGTTCAGACGCAGACTTCAGAAGAACCTTCAGAAGCTGGTTTTCTGCGTTCTGTTTATTTTCTCATGTGATCTTTTGAAGATTTAATTGAAGAATTCTCCTTGCTGCATTTGTTTCTAGAAGGAAGATTAATTTGCATGAAGATATTTGTTGAAGATTGGTTTCTTTTATTTGTGAATATATTTTCAAAGTAATCTTTGGAAAATATATTTCTGAAATATAATTGCTTCTATGAGCTTCTAAAGAATTTTGGAACAACATCTTTTGAAGATTATTTGGTTCAAAATTATGGTTGTTGCTGAAGCTATAAATAGAGGACGCTGCTGATTGAAGAAACTGCATCAAAACAGAAGTTATTATAGAGAGAGTCATACTTAGGTTTTGAGTCTGTGAGCTTTGTACTTTGTTCTGTACACCATTCATTTGTTAGAGTTGGTTTAGTTTTTATTGAGTTGTAATTCACTTGAAGCTTTTAAGCAAAAGTGACTTTGTTGTTTTGAAGTGTGTCTTCATCTTTGATTGTTTAGAGTTTAAGATCACTGGGCAGTGATTGCTTGAGTAGGAAGTAAGAGGGGTCTTATATCTAGGAGTTCCTAGGTAGAAATTCCACGGGTAGTGATTAAGTGAGAAGGCTGTGAAAAATAGGGGTTGTTTACACAGTAGTTCAAATTGATACTATTATAGTGGATTTCCTTCCTGGCTTGGTAGCCTCCAGACGTAGGTGTGTTTGTCACCGAACTGGGTTAACAAATCACCTGTGTTCTTTACTTTCTGTCTATTATTTTGCTGCTTCTGAATCACTGTTATACGTACTATGTTCAGCTCTGTTTTGCGGTTCAGACTCAGGATTTGCCAGAATTTCAATTGGCATCAGAGCAGTCACCCTGCCTGTTTTAGGGTGAGCTCCAGGGAAGTTTTTTTCTGGCATTATGGACAAGGAAGGAGGATTTGTGAACATACCACCTCTGTTGGATGGTTCCAACTATGAGTATTGGAAATCTCGTATGAATGCTTTCTTGAAATCTATAGATAACAAGACCTGGAAAGCAGTTCTGAAGGGTTGGGAACATCCTGTTGTGCTTGACAAAGATGGGAAGAAGACAACTGTGTTGAAACCAGAGGAAGAGTGGTCCAAGGATGAAGATGAATTGGCTCTTGGAAACTCCAAAGCCTTGAATGCTCTATTCAATGGAGTGGACAAGAACATGTTCAGACTGATCAAGCAGTGCACTGTAGCCAAGGATGCCTGGGAGATTCTCAAGACTACTCATGAAGGCACATCCAAGGTAAAATTGTTCAGACTTCAACTTCTCACCACCAAATTTGAAAATCTCAAAATGTTGGAGGATGAGAACTTACAAGACTTTTATATGAATGTTCTGGACATTGCTAACTCATTTGATTCTCTTGGAGAGAAAATGTCTGATGAGAAAATTGTGAGAAAAATACTCAGGTCTCTTCCTAAGAGATTTGACATGAAAGTAACTACCATTGAGGAAGCACATGACATCTCTAGTATGAAGGTTGAGGAATTAATAGGGTCCTTACTGAATTTTGAGACAGCCTTCAGTAACCGTACTGATAAGAAAGGGAAATGAGCTGCTTTTGTAGCAAATACTGATGTTGAGGATCAACAAGGAAATAATGAGGATGATGAAGGCTTATCAGAGGTACTTGTATTTCTAGGGAGACAGTTTAACAAGATTCTGAAACATGTTGACAGGAGATCCAAATCAAATGGTCAAAACAACAGATTCAACATCAGCAAGCAACAAAATGATTTGAAGAAGACAAAGACTGATGAGAAGAGCAATCAATCAAAGGGAGTTCAGTGCTATGAGTGTGAAGGATATGGTCATATTAGGACAGAATGTGGCACATATCTCAAGAAATAGAAGAAAAGCTTGGTTGTTTCCTGGTCTGATGAAGATGACTCAGAAGGAGAAGTAGAGACTGAGTCTGCTAAGCATGTTGTTGCCTTAACTGGAAGATACAAGTCTGATGTTAAAGTTAAGGCCTCAGAAGCACTTTCAGAGTCTGAAACACTATCAGAGTCTGAAGAGCCATCAGAGTCTGAAGCCAATATTGAAAAATCATCTTATGAAGAACTGGCTAACTCTTACAAAGATCTATACATCAAAAGTGTAGAAGTTTGCAAGCAACTAGTGGATCAGAAGAAGACTATCAGTCAGCTACATGATGAAAGAAGTGACCATTTAACACAGATTTCTGATCTCAAATATGAGGTAAGCCTACTGAACTCTCAACTTGATCATATGAAGAAGCAAGTCAGAATGTTAAACACTGGGACTGATGTGCTGGAGGAGATATTGGAGTGTCAGAACCAAGGGAAACCAAATGGCATAGAATTTGTTGATAGGACTTTGAATATCAAACAGCAAAATCCAACTAAAAGGTTCATTCCTGCTGTTAAAACATATGATCCAATGATAGGCAAATCTAAGATGGAACATCAGAAGGAACCTCAGGGATCTAAGAGCAGGAGGGCATCTCGTCCTTGGGTATGTCATCACTGTGGTAAGAAGGGGCACATAAAGCTGTCATACCCCATTTTTTGACTTATATTTTTATGTGTTTTATCTTTTATTATTTCATTACTTATTTTTACCTTTTATTATTTCATTCTTATCATAGTATTTTATTTGCCTTTTTATCATTATCATTATTAGCATTACTATTATCATCATCATTATCCTTAATATTATTAATATTATTGTTATTCTATTTTCTTTAATAATATCATTATTATCTATTTTTTTATTATTAAGATTTTATTAATTAATAACATTAAGCTTTTCATCATTTTTATTATTGTCATCATTTTCATTTTCATTGCTTTTATTATTTTTATTTGCATTATCATATCATTATTACTAATTTCATTATCATTATTATTATTTATTACTCATTTCCACCTTTTTATTTTTAAATACAAAATTCCAAAAAAAGGGAAGTTCGCAGTGCGAAGTTACCTTCGCACTGCGACCTCTGCGAATTTTTCTGCAGAATTTTGTTTTTTGAGTTATCCTTTTTGTTTTCATTTGCAATGGTTATTATTAGTATTATTATTATTATTATTGCTATTTGTGACTGATTTGGTGCAGCAAAGCAAGAATTAATGTGTGACATTAAAGGTAAAGGAAAGAAGGATTTTCATCCAACCTATCATGTGCTCAATCAAATTGGCTGCCCTTGGTCAGCTCTTGTCCCTCCAAATTGACCCATCATCCAACCTGAGCTTGCCAGCCAGCTACTTGATCCCTTTCCTTCCCTTTTTCTCTACCAAAACCAGTCAAACTTAAGTGGTTTTGGTTTGCAAAAAGCTGTTTGTGCTGCCCTGTTTTGAGATGGATTTCTCCTCCCACACACCAGCCAACATGCTCATTTTGCTTCCCCCAACCTCCCTGTACATGGCAGTACACGTTTTCATTGCTTGACCTTCCAAGATTGCAAGGATTGATCCCAAGAATCACCCCTTTTGCAGCTGCCCTGTTTTTCAGTTTTTCTCATCATTACCTTCTAGAATCAGCTGGATTTGTGGCTGAGATCAGTCAAGATCTTGCCCCTTGGCACAAGGCAAAGCAACTTCTATCCATTAGCATTAAATGCAAAGTGTTCTAGCCTGAATTTAGCCCCAAATCAGCTAGGTTTTAGGATTTTGTTCATCATTGCAAAGATTGCATTTTTTGCCTATAAAAGGAATGGCAAGGCATAAGGAATTAACACATTGCATACACAATTGAAAAAAACCAGTTGCACACACCAATCAAACAGCCTTACACACACGAAATTCATACCAAAATCCCCCACATTGCAGCACCAAATCAGTTCATACACAAACCAAAAGCAAGTTAGAGTTCATAACCTCTAACCAATCAAGCAAGCAAACCACTTCCAACCTATTGCTCAAGCATTGCTAGGAGTTCTGTAAGTCTCCTTTAATCTTTATTTTGCATTGTGTTGTTTGTTTTCATCATTTGTTTTGTTCAATTTTGCTTTGTGCACAAAAACCCCTTTTGAAACTCAAAAGGGACCTCAAAGGGGCCAAGCTTTAAAACTGAGTTTTTACCCTCCTTTTTCTTCCATTTTGCAAAGCTTTTTAACCCCCTTTTGGTTCTAAAGCTTGTGTGCGCACCTCGTTTTTTTCCTCGGGAAAAAGACGCGCAAATCCTCCGAGGTCGTCCTCGAACGCTCGGAGGGCCTTTGTGAAGCCGCCACCAAAGTTTTTGTGTAAAGGGAACGTTGATAAACCCTTAAGTTTTTTTTTGTTGTAAAGGGAAACGATAATAAAACCCTTTTGACGATGAGGATAAGGATTTGGTCATCGCAACCATTGTCGGGTTCGGGAGTCGATTACGCAAAGGGAAGGTATTAGCACCCCTCACGTCCGTTGTACTCAACGGGAACCTTCTATTTGGTTAAAGCTTGAATTGTTTTTTTATATTGCGTGCATGTTCATTTATGTTAAAAGTATAATAAAGGGGGGAAAGAGATAAAAACAAACGAAAGGAAAGAAAGAAAAAGTTTTTTATTATTGCGCTTGACAAGATGTCGATCTTGCTCCTACGTATCTCCCGGTAGTCGGAGAATTCAAAGCGTACGTAGTTCTTTGGTAGAAAAACGTACATGTGTTGGTTGATTTTAAATGGACGATGTTTTAACCGAATTCTTGCGATTAAAACGTAGCTTGTATGCTCGCTCTTGGAGACTTATTAAGCGTTTGTTCGTGGATCGCATTAGAATTGTTAAAAGGTACGTCCGTTAGGGTAAAGGGTTGAATTGGCCGCTATGGGACCAAGAGAGGCGCAATGGACTCATACAAGTCGATCATTGACCGAGTGGACTCCGAAGAGTCGGGCGATTGTTCGATTGATCCACTGAGATCAAGAACGGGTACAATGGACTCGTACGAGTCGAACATTGACCGAGTGGACTCAAACGAGTCGAGGGGTTGAGTTTAATGGCCGACGGGGGACCAAAAAGGTTTGGATTGACCACAAGGGGCCAAGTTTTGGTTTGGTTAAGGTTGTGCATATTGAAAAAAAAGGAATGACGATTGTCCGAACGACGAGACATACGTCACGCATTCGTACAATCGGGGTGATGGAGAGACATACGTCACACCATCCCTTTTTCATTCATGTTTTTGGTTTGAATCCTTTAGAAATCCCAAGGTATGTCAAAACATTTGGTTTGAAAACCCAAAATGGGAAGGTTTAGCAATTTTGCTAGAAAACGCACAAGTTCGGCTCATTTTGCGAAAAGCGTACGTATTTGGCGTATGTTCATGTTTGAGTTTTGAAAAGTCATGAACAATATTTATTGTTCAAGTTTAGATTGAAATGATGAACATAGCTTGTTTGTTCATGTGGTTTTGAAAGTTTAGAAACATAACTTGTTTTGCAAGTTATCCACAAAATGGTCATACGAACTTGTGATTTTGCCAAAATTATGCTAAATCCTTGTTATGGTTTGAAAGACATGGGTTTAAAAACTCTTAGGTTCTGAGCTCTGGGGCTAGAACCTCAAAAATTGGTCATTTTGACACAAAAACTCAGATTCTGAGTTCTGTCATGGTCGCACTGCGACCATGACTTCGCACTGCGAAGCATGCGAAATTTTGGGTTCAGAAGCTGTTTCTGAACTTTTGTTCAGAAACAACTTCTGAACACACTCAGGACCTTATAGGTGGGTGAAAAACTTTGAGTTTTTGGGGTGAAAAAGGCTGGACAAACCAGTTTTGATGTTTTGAAAACCTTGGGATTTCTTTGAAATTCAAAAGGGGTTTTTTAGAATCAAATGGTTTTGTACCAAAATAGCTATGCAAACACAATTGTAAATGCAATATAAGCGCTTAGAAACTTACAAAACTCCTTAGCAAAGCTCCAGCTGCACTTGATTTGATTTGGTTGAAGGCTTTCACAAAGTTTTTTGGTATTGGTGATGGTTTTGGAACTTTGGAAAGCTTTGTGTTGGATTGATTTTTTCTGGTTGTTTGTGGAGATTTGTAGGCTAAAATGAGTAGAGTTTCTGCTCTTGAAAATGCTGTGTTGATTGTCTTTGAATCCTTGGGCATTGCCTTCTATTTATAGGCCAAAACCAAATCTTTGTCATCATTACAAAATCCTAAAATTCAGCTGATTTTGTGGCTAAGATCAAGCTGAATCCTTTTGCATTAAATGCTAATGGATAGAGGCAACCTTGCCTTGTACCAAGGGGCAAGATTCAGCCTGACTTCAGCCACAAATTCAACCAATTCTAGAAGGTAATGATGAAGAACAAAGCTGATTTGCAATTGGCTAATGCTTGGGGATCAATCCTTGCAATCTCAATGGTTGGTCAATAAAAACGTGCACTGTAATGTGCAGAGATTGAGGGATGAAAAAGGCTACTTATGGCTGGTGTGAGGGGTGAAAAGCTGCTGCAAAAACAGAGTAGGCACTCATGGCTTTTCAAGTGAGAAATCCAGCTGGTTTGACTGGTTTTTGGGGGGAGCAAGCAGGAGGAAAGTCCTCAAGCAGGTGGCTGGCAACCTTGTGGTGGTTAGCAGGTCACATGGGAGGGACTAGAGCTGCCCAAGGGCAAGCCCACTTGCTTGTCACATGCTAGGTTGGAAGAAAAAGCTTCCAACCTTGGCATTAATGGCAAGTCCTTCAATTCTGGTTTTGCTCGGCCCAATTAGCCATGAATGCTACTTAAAATAAATATGGAAATGATATGCAACAAATTCTGGAATTAAATCAAAGAAACCAAAAATCTGCAGAAAAATCGCAGACTTCGCAGTGCGAAGTGAGCTTCGCAGTGCGAAGTCAACATTTTTGAAATGTTGACTTTTGTTGACTTTTGACTTTTTCCCCTCTTTGATTTTTTTTGATTTTTTGTTTTAAAATGCTTAGGACAAAATTAGGGTACTACAGCTGCCCCTACTTAATTGTGTCTTCGCATAGAGTGCGTGAGTGCCGAGGGCATCTCATGAACTCTTTGCGAAGATCAATTAAGTGAAAAGAAGGACCCGAATTTTGTCCTTCGCGAAATGCAAATGCAATGGTTGGAAAAGGTTGATCGTATCCAGCCGCTAACACTGGAGGTAGATCCACTGGGGGATGAAGGTAATCTTATCTAGGCACTGTCACTAGAAGTCGATTCCTGAGGATGGTGGTCTTCTCTAGGCACTGCTTCTAGAGGTGGAACAATGATGGAGGTGATCTACTCTAGGTACTGCTTCTAGAGAGGGAACATGGATGTAGGTGATCTACTCTAGGTACTGCTTCTAGAGGTCGAACATAGATGGAGGTGATCTACTCTAGGTACTGCTTCTAGAGAGGGAACATGGATGTAGGTGATCTACTCTAGGTACTGCTTCTAGAGGTCGAACATAGATGGAGATGATTTACTCTAGGTACTGCTTCTAGAGGTGGAACATTGATGGAGGTGATCTACTCTAGGTACTGCTTCTAGAGAGGGAACATGGATGTAGGTGATCTACTCTAGGTACTGCTTCTAGAGGTGGAACATTGATGGAGGTGATCTACTCTAGGTACTGCTTCTAGAGAGGGAACATGGATGTAGGTGATCTACTCTAGGTACTGCTTCTAGAGGTCGAACATAGATGGAGATGATTTACTCTAGGTACTGCTTCTAGAGGTGGAACATTGATGGAGGTGATCTACTCTAGGTACTGCTTCTAGAGAGGGAACATGGATGTAGGTGATCTACTCTAGGTACTGCTTCTAGAGAGGGAACATGGATGTAGGTGATCTACTCTAGGTACTGCTTCTAGAGGTCGATACCTAAGCTAGGTGATCTTATTCAGGCACTGCTTCTGAATGTCGATTCCTAACGAGCTGTGGTCTTATTCTAAATAGGTGCCCCTGGTTGAATGTTTGATGGATGTTGGTGAATATGTGATACTCACTGGAGAATCCTTGTTGAGGATGCATGGCATGATATGAAATGCATGTGTATGAATGATTTGTATATGCATGCATGAATGACATGATGTATGAATTATGCTATGCATGATGTGTGGGAGGTTGGTTGGGTGCCGAGCAAAGTCGGTCTTGGTTGTGGTTGTGCCAATGACAATTGGGCTCTCTTTTTGTGTTTTGTTTGTTTTTTGGTTGGTCGGTTTGGAAGGACGAGGTCCTTTGCCTACATACCCAAATGGGATCTAAACCGGTGTAGTTCGAGCCTAAGCCCGAAAATTTGTGTGGGTTTGCCAATAATGATTGGACTTTTGTTTGGGGTTGAGATTCCCTGGGGAATATCAATGAGGTTTGGCTTATGGGGATATAAGGATCATTTTGGAAGCATGATCGATATCCAGCCTTGTTTGGTGTTTGGATGTTTAGGGTGTTTATTGGGGAATTTTGTTCCGCTTAACCCTGGGGGTTTTTTGCGCTCCGCGCGCCACGAGCTACGCACTTGCCTTCGCTAAGAAGCATAAGTCCTTCGGTGCAATATTTTGGTGGGAATTACCGCAATTCTTCAGAATTCACGAAGATTCAAAATAAAGCAATGTTTGTTTGTTTTTTCTCCCCTTTTTTTTTGGAAGAAAATTCTTTTGTTTATTTCCCATGTTTTAAAGCATTTTCATCATGAATAAAACAAAATTTTATGCGCTACTGAGAACATAAAATAACAAAAAGGAAATTTATTCAATGCAGATTTGACCTCTTGAATGGGTAAAAAATACACAAAGTGAGAAGTGAGATAGAGAAAGACAAGAAAAAGACAAAAGAAAATGTTGGTTTTGGCACAACACATGCTATTTCCTTATGACTTCGAGATTTTTGTTTGTTGGAAGATGCTGATGAGACCGATTCTTCTCCTCTTGAATCTTGTCCGGAGCTTGGATGCTGCAGTCATTGCCTTTCTTTTTTTTTGTTAACCCCTAACTTTTGCCTGGACCGCTCTTTCGAGTTTTCAATCCACCGGGGTGTATTTCCTTTTTTGATGTCCTTAATTTTTGCCTAGACCGCCTTTTCAGGTTTTCAATCTAGCAGGACGCTCTCTATTGCCTAAACCGCCCTTTCAGGTTTTCGATTTAGCGAGCTTTTTCTTCTTCTTTTTTTTTCTTAGGCATAGTACCTCTTGACTGCATCGGAGTTTATTGAGAGTGGGAACTCTTCTCCGTCCATAGTGGTGATGATCAGGGCTCCGCCTGAGAAAGCTTTCTTTACCACGTACGGCCCATCATAACTGGGAGTCCACTTCCCTCGGGGATCTTTGTGGATAGGTAATATCTTCTTGAGCACTAGGTCTCCTTCTTTGAATTCTCGAGGACGGACCTTCTTGTCGAATGCTCTCTTGAGCCTCCTTTGATAGAGTTGTCCGTGACATATTGCCGTCAGACGCTTCTCCTCTATGAGATTCAGTTGGTCGAACCTTGTTTGGACCCATTCAGCTTCTTCTAGCTTGGTTTCCATCAAGACCCTTAACGAAGGAATTTCCACCTCTACGGGGAGAACAGCTTCCATGCCGTATACTAAGGAGAAAGGGGTTGCCCCAGTTGAAGTGCGAATGGCTGTTCTGTAGCCATGTAGCGCAAAGGGAAGCATCTCATGCCAATCCTTATATGTTGTCACCATCTTCTGGATGATCTTCTTTATGTTCTTATTGGCTGCTTCTACCGCACCATTCATCTTTGGTCGGTAAGGGGAGGAATTATGGTGCTCAATCTTGAAATCTCGGCACAACTCCTTCATTGTCTTGTTGTTCAGGTTTGCCCCATTATCGGTGATGATTTTGTGGGGAGTACCATAACGGCAAATGATTTCCTTCTTGATGAATTGGGCTACCACTTGTTTGGTTACGTTTGCATACGAAGCTGCTTCTACCCATTTGGTGAAGTAGTCGATGGCAACGAGGATGAAGCGATGTCCATTTGACGCTTTGGGCTCGATCATTCCAATCATGTCTATGCCCCACATAGAGAAAGGCCAAGGTGAAGTCATGACGTTCAGTGGAGTTGGTGGTACATGCACCTTGTCGGCGTAAATCTGGCACTTGTGACAAATCTTGGCATAGTGGAAACAGTCAGCTTCCATGGTTAACCAATAGTAGCCCGCCCTTAAGATTTTCTTTGCCATTGCATGCCCATTAGCATGGGTTCCAAAAGATCCCTCGTGGATTTCTTTGATGAGCATGTCCGCTTCATGTTTATCCACACATCTGAGCAAGGACCATGTCATAATTTCTTTTGTAGAGGGTATTTCCACTGAGGAAGAACTGGGATGCCAATCTTCTGAGGGTCCTCTTGTCGGTGTGCGAGACATTTTCTGGATACTCTTGCTCTTCGAGGTATCGCTTGATGTCGTAGAACCAAGGTTTGTCGTCAAGTCCCTCTTCGACTGATGCAGCATACCACTGGTTTGTCTCTACGATCCATCCTTATGATTGGTGCTTCGTTGTAGAAATTTACTTGGTACATTGATGATAATGTAGCCAAAGCATCTGCTACCTGATTTTCTTCTCGAGGTATGTGGTGGAAGTTGATTTCATCAAAATGCTTGATCAATTCTACAACCCAGGGCTTCGGTAGGGAATTAAATTGGGATGTTTCGTTTCCCATTCTCCTTTGACTTGATAGATGACTAAGGCTGAGTCACCGTATACTTCAAGGTTTTTGATCCTTAGATCAATTGCTGCTTCGAGGCCTAGGATACACTGCTTCGTATTCATGCCATGTTATTGGTGCAGTCAAAGCACAACCTTGCTGTGAAGGGCTGGTATCCATTTCTTGGGGAGATTAACACTGCTCCGATTCCGTGTCCCCATGGCATTTGAGGCGCCGTCGAAAGCGAGCTTCCATTGAGCTCCTGGTTCTGGCCCTTCATCATCACTTGTGACCTCTTCGTCATTCAAAGCTACGACATCTTCGTCCGGGAAGTCGAACTGTATGGGCTGATAATCCTCCAATGGTTGGTGAGCAATGTGTTCGGATAGAACACTCCCTTTGATGGCTTTTTGAGCAACATATTGGATGTCGTACTCAGACAGCAGCATTTGCCAACGGGCTATCTTCCCTGTGAGGGCAGGCTTTTCGAAGATGTACTTGATGGGATCCATCTTCGATATCAACCAAGTTGTATGGGTCAACATGTATTGCCTTAGACGTCGAGCAGCCCATGCTAAAGCGCAGCAAGTCTTTTCAAGTGAAGTATACCTTGTTTCACAGTCAGTAAACTTCTTGCTTAGGTAGTAGATTGCGTGCTCTTTTCTTCCCGTTTCATCTTGTTGTCCTAACACACAACCCATTGATCCTTCAAGTACGGTTAGGTATAAGATGAGGGGCTTACCCGGAACAGGAGGTATTAAAATTGGTGGTTCTTGAAGGTATTGTTTGATCTTGTCAAACGCCTCTTGGCAATCTTCATTCCAATGAACGGCTTGGTTTTTCCTTAGCAGTTTGAAGATTGGTTCGCAGGTAGCTGTCATGTGTGAGATGAACCTAGCGATGTAGTTCAATCTTCCTAAGAAACCCCGGACTTCTTTCTCGGTATTTGGCGCTGGCATTTCTTGGATGGCCTTCACCTTATCGGGATCCACTTCAATACCTCTTTGGCTGACGATGAAGCCCAATAACTTTCCGGATCTAACGCCAAATGTGCACTTGTTAGGATTTAAGCGCAGCTTGAACTTTCTTAGGCGTTCGAAAAGCTTTTGTAGATGGACTAGATGATCCTCCTCCGTTTGGGATTTGGCAATCATATCGTCGACGTAGACCTCAATTTCCTTATGGATCATGTCGTGGAAAAGAGTCACCATTGCTCTTTGGTATGTTGCCCTGGCATTTGTTAATCCGAAAGGCATTACCTTATAGCAGAATGTCCCCATGGAGTGATGAACGTAGTTTTCTCCATGTCCTCTGGAGCCATCTTGATTTGGTTATATCCCGAGAAGCCATCCATAAAGGAAAAGACTGAGAATTGGGCTGTGTTGTCCACCAATATGTCGATGTGTGGTAGCGGGAAATCATCCTTTGGGCTTGCTCTATTCAAGTCCCGATAATCCACACACATTCTCACCTTGCCATCCTTCTTCGGAACTGGCACAATGTTGGCAACCCATGTTGGATACTTGGTTACGGCTAAGAAGCCGGCATCGAATTGCTTTTTGACCTCCTTCTCTGATCTTGAGAGCCATATCGGGTCGAGTTCTTCTCAATTTCTGCTTCACTGGCGGGCATTCCGGCTTGAGTGGCAGCTTGTGTACAACGATGTTAGGGTCTAAACCCGGCATGTCTTGATACGACCAAGTGAATACGTCCACGTACTCTTGCAGAAGCTTGATCAACTTTCCTTTCACATTCTCGTGCAGGGAGGCTCCTATCTTGACCTCTTTCTTATCCTCTTCGGTCCCCAAGTTGACCTTTTCAACTGATTCTTGGTGAGGTTGTATTACCCTATCCCCTTGATTTGCAAGTCTAGACAATTCTTCAGGCAGTTCATAATCGTCCTCTTCATCATCTTCCGTTTGATTAATCGGGCAATCGAAGTCATAAGGGTTTAAGGTAGTGTTGTTTTTGGAGGGTGGATTTGTAGATCTGCATGAGTATGATTTTTTTTAGGCTTTTTGTAGAAAAAAATTTTTTAAAACAAATGCAAAAAGAAAAAGACTCGAATGAACATAAAAGAGTGTTTTTATTTATGATTGTAAACAACTTTTAAAACATGGGGGCCCCACACGACTAATCATTTGCCTTGGGCAGAGCTAAATGATTTTTTTTAAAAGTAAAAAACAAACAAACATGGTTTATTACTTGATCCTGGTAATGATCTCGGGAATTGCGATAGCCCTCCAATTGTTCAAAGCTTCATCCGAAGCGCAACGGTACACCAAATCAGGCACGTCTTCGTCTACGTCTTCGAGTAGAGCCACTTGATCTTCATGGATAAACCCCGCACTGATGAATGTTTCCGAAATGGGGAGGATCCCTTGCTTTGAAGGCTTTGAGAAAGTTTCGGCTGATGGATGATACCCCAACCCGAAGCGATTTTTCTTCTCCGGTATGTCCACTAACTTGCCCCATCCGGAGGGTCGGCTTTCTTCTAGGGCCTCTCTTATCGCCCTCCATGATGACATGGCTGTCCTAGCCTCTTCCTTGGGCTTCGAGCTCAATGTCACGACATTCGCCACTTCCAAAGATTGGAATGGGACGTCCACAGCTTCTTCATCCGTTTCTATATAACGGAAAGATGAGAGATGGCTTACCATCTTGTCCTCTTGCCCGGAAACTACAATCATTTGGTTATCAATGATGAACTTCAGCTTCTGGTGCAGGGTAGAGGTAATGGCTCCGGCTGCATGGATCCATGGTCGTCCGAGAAGACAACTGTATGTTGGATTAATATCCATGACTTGGAAGGTTATGGTGAAAACCTTTGGTCCGATTTGGACTGGTAAGTCGATCTCCCCTATAACGGCTCTTCTTGACCCATCGAAAGCTTTTACAACCAAGGCGCTGGGCTTCATTACTGTCCCTTCACATGATAGTTTGAGGAGGGTAGTCTTGGGCATGACATTCAATGACGACCCCGTGTCTACTAGCACTCTTGAGAGGATGTGGTCCATGCATTTCCCGGAGATATGTAAGGCGCGATTATGAATGTGCCCCTCGTCGGGTAGCTCATCACCATTGAAACCCAAGTACCTACTTGAGGTAATATTTCCGACTATCCCGTCGAATTGGTCCACCGGAATGTCCTTGGTGACATGTGCCTCACTGAGGATCCGTAGTAGTGCTTCTCGGTGTGCTTCCGAGCTGAGTAGTAAGGATAGCATGGAGATCTTGGAGGGAGTTTGACCTAGCTGGTCAATGATCTTGTACTCGCTCTTTTGGATTATTCTTAGGAATTCTTCGGCCTCTTTTTGCGGGATTGTCTCTTGAGAAGGCCCCGCTTGGTTCTCCTTTTCCTCCACGCTCTTTTCTTTGAGCGGTTCTCTTGGTAGTACGGCTGGCATCTTCCCGAGTTCTTTCAGAGCGAAGACCCTACCACTTCTGGTCATTCCTCCAACACCGGTAATGTTAGTGATGCTGGACTCGATTTTGGCTAGTGGTTTTCCTTCCACATAGGCCACAGGTTGGTAATTCCACGGTACCCTCTTTGTGCTTTCAAAAGAGAAGGGTGCAGGTACGTGGAATGTTATGGGTTGTATTGGCATTGGTACCTCTCTTTTTTGGTATGGGATCTCGAGAGTTTTTGGGCCGTTAGACTCTAAGGTAGCAACGTCCGTGCCATCCTTTATATAGCCAATTTGGATCCAACCTTGGTCCATTAACTCTTGAAGACAGTTCTTCAACTCTTCGCACTCATTCGGGTTGACCTTGCAGGCTTCACAGTTGGCGTGCATTTCCTCGAATAATCCAAAGCCGGTTAAACGCTCCCTTATAGTTGACAGGGGAGTCTTAACATTGGATACCCTTTTGACTGGACCAAAGTCCTCTTGTTCCTCCACCGCATTCACAGAGGGACCCGCATGCCCCGACAATGGGTTGTTCTTCACATTAGGGCTTTCCTCTTTGAATGATAACAGCTTCTTGTCAATAAGATCATGTACCTTGTGTTTGAAAACTCTACAGTTTTCGACATTGTGCCCCACGGATCCTGCGTGGAAATCACATTTGGCATTTGCGTCGTACCACTGTGGATATGGTGGCGACATTGGTGGTAGTAGTCTTGTCTCGACCATACCCTTTTGGATTAGGTATGGCAAGATTTGACCATAAGACATAGGTACAGGATCAAACTGCCTATTAAAATAACTGTTCCTTGAGCTCGCTTGATTCTTTGATGGGTACCCGCTTTGTTGTTGTTGTTGTTGATTTTGCTGCGGCAACACTACTGGTTGTCGAGGTGGAGTTGCGGGAATTACTTGAGGTGAGTAACGCCCTTGAGTTGCTGCAGCTGCCACATAAGGATAGTGGTAGTGAGGCATTTGATTCGGTGGTGGGTAGGATGGTCCCATTAGAATGGCATTTGTCTCCCCCTCTTTCTTTTTGTGAAAGTTGATGGGGGGCTTTCTAGCTCCACTTTGAGCTTCTGAAGAGCCTTGGATTTTTCCTCTCTTCACTCCGTCTTCTATTCTTTCACCGACCATGACTAGATCGGAGAAACCGGCAGACGTGCTTCCAATCATCTTGTCGTAATATGGGCCTTGAAGTGTGCCCATAAAGGTGTCGACAAGTTCTCTCTCCAATAGTGGTGGTTGTACACGAGAAGCTAGTTCTCTCCACCGCTGAGCGTACTCCTTGAAGGACTCATTGCTTCTTTGTAGGAGGCTTTGTAGTTGCATCCTATTTGGAGCCATGTCCAAATTATATTTGTATTGCTTTAGGAAGGCATCGGCTAGATCCTTCCAAGTTTGGACATGAGTACGCTCGAGCTGCATGTACCAATCCAAGGACGCTCCGCTTAGACTATCTTGAAACACATGCACCATGAGTTTCTCGTTCATTGCGTAAGCTGCCATCTTCCTACAGAACATCCTTAGATGGTTCCGAGGGCATTGAATTCCTTTGTATTTCTCGAAGTCCGGTGCTTTGAACTTCGGAGGAATTACCACGTCGGGCACTAGGCACATATCCAAGGCGTTGTGGACACCGTATGAGCTGAACCCTTCGACAGCTTTCAACCTTTCTTCCAAAACTCGATACATTTGGGTGGTATCATTGTCTTGGTGGGTGGTGTCGGGAGCAGATTGCCTTAGCTGGCTATTTTCCACATCATGGGGAATTACTTCATGCTGAGTAGTGGAGGTTCCTTGAGGCCGACGCTCTTCATTCCTTACGGGGATTGTGAGCGGTGGTGGAGGTGGTCCTTGACCCTCATTTTCAAATGGTGGGGTATAATTCACAGGTAAACCATAAGGAGGCCATTGCACATTGGATGCATCCGTTGTTGGGCGAGGGTGGCTTTCTCGTGCCGATAGAGCTTGCATTAACTCTAGCATCTGATCCATTTTTCCTTTCATTCCATCAACCTCTTCTCTCAAAGCCGCTTGAGTTTGTTCCAAATTGTCCATGATCCTTTGTTTGTTAGCTCGTGTTCCGTACGAGTGTTGAATATCTGGTTCTTGGACCGAGGGCTTTAGGGGTTTTCGGGCTATGATTACTTTGAACTGTTTTTAGGGAAATGAATGAGTTTTTTTTTTGAAAAATGCATGAAGATGCATGTGGATGTATGTATGCTTATGAGTATGCAAAATATGCGTTTTTTTTTTATTTTGCTTTATGGAGTTTAAAGGTGCACGATTAATATTAGCAAATTCGAAATATTAAAGACCGGGAAATTGATTATACTTCAAAATATATTTGATTAAATAACATTTGTTTACAAAGTGTAACTAATGCTATTACAAATCAAATAGCCGCTCGCTTCTCGGCTTTGCTCATCTCCTCCCTATAGAAATCTATGGTGTCCTTGCAGAACTTCATAAACTTCTGGATCTCCATAGGGATGACAAAGTAGGGCATGACCATCTCGGCCTCCGCTAGCTTCTTTGGAAGTTGGGTGATCACCAAATTTGAGAATGCAACCAATTTAGTGAAATCCTCACTTAATCGGGTGGCGTCTTGCCATACATACTCAATTACTTCCTTGCGCTGGTCTAGCTTGACTCTTGTACTTCTAATTTCATCGTGTAGTTGTGCAATGTGGTCCCCATGAGCTCTTGCAATCTTGTCGAAGTACTCTTCGAATTTCTTGATGTCTTCTTCGAGATGATTGCACTTTAGCCTCCCTTGATGAGAGAGACTCTCATGTCTTTGCCGCTGGACGCGCTCGGCTTGAAGCTGCTCTTTGTAGTCTTTAACTACTTCTTGGAGCTGTTGATTTTTCTCTTGAAATTTCAACCTCCATTTCCGTTGAGCTTCAATGGCTAGTTCGCCAAACTTCTTGAGCTCTTGGTTGGAATGTAAGATTCTTTCCAACTCTTCGTCCTTGGCCACAAGGTTGGCATCCGCACTAACCAAGCCGCCTCCTATCCAATCCCTTTTCCCTTCGGAGATCCTTAGCCGTTTTTGGCATACTAGGAGAGAATGTGATACTTCATCACGATCTCTCTTCGTCCTAGTAATTTCTCCTAAAGCTTGGAGGTGCTTCAATTCTAAGTCTCCGTTTTTGTTTTGGAGTTCTTGAATTTTAGCCTTGAGGTCCTCCACTTCTTTGTTGGGAATGATTGCAATAGGTTTAGGTGTAGGAGGTTTTGGAGGGTTTATGACCACGAAGGGTAACTTGATTGCTTTGACCCTCTCCTTCACCCATTGAGTATAAAGGGGTTTGGCGACACAGTTTCTCTTGCCGACCCTTCCCTTGCGTACCTGGCTCCATGCTCCCCGGATTCTCTCTAGCAATGCCGGGTCTTGATCGCCTTCCCTTAAGTAGAAAGCTTCCAACAAAAGGTCATTAGGTTTATCCTCCATTGAAAAACCTAGTTGTCGGAGAGAGAGGACCGGATTGTAATTAATGCATCCCTTAGTACCAATGAGGGGTACGTTGGGGAAGTCCCCGCAGCTGAGGATAATTTCCGGGTCCTCTAAGTTTGGTGAAAACCAATGGATGTCCTTCTCGGCGAGGGTTGTCATCCGTTGCGACCATTTGAGCTTGGCCCGGTTTTCCACAAAGTCTCGGTTTCTTGGCATGTGGGACATTATCCAAATTTGCACCACGGGAGTGCAACAAGTAATCTTGCGTCCCCTTGCTTGTTCATGCCTTGAGTAGAGGGTATGATAAAAATCCGCTAAGATTGTAGGAACTGGATTTTTAGTCATAAACACCTCTAGAGCCGGAAAGTCTACGAAATCATCCATGTTGGGGAATAAGACAATCCCGTAGACTAAGAGGGCTAAGATGACGTTGAAGGCCATTACCTCTTTGTTGGCTAGTAAATCCCGAGCTTTGGCTTCCAAAAACTTTCTTGAAAAGCCCTTAAGGTTTCCTCTAACTTCCAAGTTAGATGCCACTTCTTGGGTGTCGAGGTATAAGGATTCGGCGATGGCTTCACATGTGGGATCCTTTCCCGGACCGAGATAGAGTTCATGACCTTTCATGCTACAACCCAAAATCTTTTCAAACTCTTCCAAAGTTGGCGCTAGTTGGAAGTCTTGAAATGTGAAGCACCGTAGAGGTGGGTCGAAGAATTGCGCCAAAGTGGTTAAGGCGGTTGAATCTATTCTCACGGGTAAAAGATCAAGGATTAGCCCATAGCTTGCCTCGAAGATGTTCTTGTGGACCGAAGAGAGCCTCTTGCTTAGAGCTAATAAACTTTCCACCCTAGGAGCTTTAATTTTGAAGGCGAGCGTATTCTTGTTCCCGGAATCCATATTTCTTTTTTGCTAATATTTGTTCGTTCTTTTTAAACTCCTATAAAGCAAAATGATGCGAAAATTACTTTCATGAATGCAAATGTTATGCAAGGGTATGGTTTATGAAGGTTCGGAACTTCCCCCCATCCTCACATGTAGGCTCTAAATTGTGAAATCTCCTAAGAAGAGGTCCTTAGAGTCATAGACCTCACATGGAATTAGGGTTGTCTATGGACATACGTCGACATGACTTCAATTAACTCCACGTGAAAATCTCATCTAAGCGGGGTTGGACATCCTACCTCACGGACATACGTCAACGCGGGCTTCCGCACACAACCTCCTTCTAACTTAGTTTTTTCTCAAGCTCGGGTAGAGAGCCTCACACGTCCGGCATTAACCCGAACAATGTGGAGTAACATCGCTCAAGTAACCCCCACATTTGATATATATGATATGAATATAAAGCAGATAAAGCAAATATAAACATAAAGCATAAATATAACATGTATGAAATAAATAAACATGGCACGCAAAGAAAATAAAACAATTGGCTCTAAACCAAATAGGTTAGGCTTGACTCACTAATGGGAACAGGGTCCCCAGTGGAGTCGCCAGCTGTGCGCACCTCGTTTTTTTCCTCGGGAAAAAGACGCGCAAATCCTCCGAGGACGTCCTCGAACGCTCGGAGGGCCTTTGTGAAGCCGCCACCAAAGTTTTTGTGTAAAGGGAACGTTGATAAACCCTTAAGTTTTTTTTGTAAAGGGAAACGATAATAAAACCCTTTTGACGATGAGGATAAGGATTAGGTCATCGCAACCATTGTCGGGTTCGGGAGTCGGTTACGCAAGGGGAAGGTATTAGCACCCCTCACGTCCGTTGTACTCAACGGGAACCTTCTATTTGGTTAAAGCTTGGATTGTTTTTTTTAATACTTTGCGTGCATGTTCATTCATGTTAAAAACATAATAAAGGGGGGGAAAAGAGATAAAAACAAACGAAAGAAAGAAAAAAGTTTTTTTTTATTATTATGCTTGACAAGATGTCGATCTTGCTCCTACGTATCTCCCGGTAGTCGGAGAATTCAAAGCGTACGTAGTTCTTTGTAGAAAAACGTACATGTGTTGGTTGATTTTAATTGGACGATGTTTTAACCGAATTCTTGCGATTTAAACGTAGCTTGTATGCTCGCACTTGGAGACTTATTAAGCGTTTGTTCGTGAATCGCATTAGAATTGTTAAAAGGTACGTCCGTTAGGGTAAAGGGTTAATTGGTCGCTATGGGACCAAGAGAGGTGCAATGGACTCATACAAGTCGATCATTGACCGAGTGGACTCCGAAGAGTCGGGCGATTGTTCGATTGATCCACTGAGATCAAGAACGGGTACAATGGACTCGGACGAGTCGAACATTGACCGAGTGGACTCAAACGAGTCGAGGGGTGAGTCTAATGGCCACGGGGGACCAAAAGGTTTGGATTGACCACAAGGGGCCAAGATTTGGTTTGGTTAGGGTTATACATATTGAAAAAAGGGAATGACGATTGTCCGAGCGACGAGACATACGTCACGCATTCGTACAATCGGGGCGATGGAGAGACATACGTCACACCATCCCTTTTTCATTCATGTTTTTGGGTTGAATCTTTAGAAATCCCAAGGCATGTCAAAACATTTGGTTTGAAAACCCAAAATGGGAAGGTTTAGCAAATTTTGCTAGAAAGCGCGCAAGTTCGTCTCATTTTGCGAAAATGCGAACGTATTCGGCGTATGTTCATATTTGAGTTTTGAACATCATGAACAATATTTATTGTTCAAGTTTTGATTGAAATGATGAACATAGCTTGTTTGTTCATGTGGTTTTGAAAGTTTGGGAACATAACTTGTTTTGCAAGTTATCCACAAAATGGTCATACGAACTTGTGATTTTGTCAAAATTATGCAAAATCCTTGTTATGGTTTGAAGAACATGGGTTTAAAAACTCTTAGGTTCTGAGCTCTGGGGCTAGAACCTCAAAATTTGGTCATTTTGACACAAAAACTCAGGTTCTGAGTTCTGTCATGGTCGCACTGCGACCATGACTTCGCACTGCGAAGCATGCGAAATTTTGGGTTCAGAAGCTGTTTCTGAACTTTTGTTCAGAAACAACTTCTGAACACACTCAGGACCTTATAGGTGGGTGAAAAACTTTGAGTTTTTGGGGTGAAAAAGGCTGGACAAACCAGTTTTGATGTTTTGAAAACCTTGGGATTTCTTTGAAATTCAAAAGGGGTTTTTTGGAATCAAATGGTTTTGTACCAAAATAGCTATTCAAACACAAATGTAAATGCAATATAAGCCTTAGAAACTTACAGAACTCCTTAGCAAAGCTCCAGCTGCACTTGATTTGATTTGGTTGAAGGCTTTCACAAAGGTTTTTTGATATTGGTGATGAACTTGTACTTTTGTAAAGCTTTGTGTGGATTGGTTTTTTTCTGGTTGTTTGTGGAGATTTGTAGGCTAAAATGAGTAGAGTTTCTGCTCTTGTAATGCTGTTGTTAATTGTTTTTGAATCCTTGGGCATTGCCTTCTATTTATAGGCCAAAACCAAATCTTTGTCATCATTACAAAATCCTAAAATTCAGCTGATTTTGTGGCTAAGATCAAGCTGAATCCCTTTGCATTAAATGCTAATGGATAGAGGCAACCTTGCCTTGTACCAAGGGGCAAGACTCAGCCTGATTTCAGCCACAAATTCAACCAATTCTAGAAGGTAATGATGAAGAACAAAGCTGATTTGCAATTGGCTAATGCTTGGGGATCAATCCTTGCAATCTCAATGGTTGGTCAATGAAAACGTGCACTGTAATGTGCAGAGATTGAAGGATGAAAAAGGCTACTTATGGCTGGTGTGAGGGGGTGAAAAGCTGCTGCAAAACAGAGTAGGCACTCATGGCTTTTCAAGTGAGAAATCCAGCTGGTTTGACTGGTTTTTGGGGGAGCAAGCAGGAGGAAAGTCCTCAAGCAGGTGGCTGGCAACCTTGTGGTGGTTAGCAGGTCACATGGGAGGGACTAGAGCTGCCCAAGGGCAAGCCCACTTGCTTGTCACATGCTAGGTTGGAAGAAAAAGCTTCCAACCTTGGCATTAATGGCAAGTCCTTCAATCCTGGTTTTGCTTGGCCCAATTAGCCATGAATGCTACTTAAAATAATTATAGAAATGATATGCAACAAATTCTGGAATTAAATCAAAGAAACCAAAAATCTGCAGAAAAATCGCAGACTTCGCAGTGCGAGGTGAGCTTCGCAGTGCGAAGTCAGCATTTTTGAAATGTTGACTTTTCTGTTGACTTTTGTTGACTTTTGACTTTTTCCCCTCATTGATTTTTTTTGATTTTTTGTTTTAAAATGCTTAGGACAAAATTAGGGTACTACAAACCCCATACAGCACAGCAGGACTAAACACATTGATATCAGACATCATTTCATCAGAAATCTTGTGGAAGAAAAGATTGTTCAGCTTGAACATGTGGATACTGAAGAGCAGATTACTGACATTTTTACAAAAGCCTTGGATGCCAAGCAATTTGAGAATCTGAGAAGCAAGCTAGGAGTTTGTCTGCATGAGGAGTTATAGCAATTACAGCAAACTGGATGTGAGGAAGATAGAGTACCTGCCAGATTTGCAAATGCTGAATGTGATCCTGAGTCAGAGTCTGATATTCATTCAGTTTTCAGGATCCGTGTTACATGTTTAGTTTTTGTTCCCTATCTGAAGTCTGAGTTTTGTCAAAATTTTGTGGCTAAAAAGGGGGAGAAAAACTTGTGTTTGAGTTCAGACTGGACCTGGTCAGAATGTGTTCAGAGTTTCAACAAAAGCTGTGTAGTTTTGTTTGAGGGGGAGTTTCTAACTCAGGGGGAGTGCATTAGTGTTGAATTCCTGAGTTGTGAGCTGTTTGTTCCAGATGTGTTTGATTTGACTGTTCCTGAAGAGTTATGTGCTGAGAAGTGTTTCAGTTTAGTGTTCATGAAGTGTTGTGATTACTGCTGTTTCAGTTTCAGAAGGTATTTCTCAGAAATTCACTGCAGTTCAGAATTAAGGGGGAGTGTTGTTTATGTGCTGAGTTGTAGGGGGAGAGTTGTTTTGAAGCTGGTGTGTGTTGCTGGTATGTTTATGTGTTTGTGCGTCAGGAGTTGTGCATGTGAAGTCTGTTACTGTGAAGTGTGTTTGAGTTTAATTGTGAAGCTGGAGTGTTCATGTGATGATCAGAGTCTAAGAAGTATCAGAAGATGATCAGTAGTTGTTGTGTGCTTCAAGAGTCCAGGATGTGTTTTGTGATTTGTCAGAAGATGTACTGAAGTTGTTTTGATTAGTTTAACATAGCATTTGTCCGCTGCTTATCTTTGTGCTATGTTTGAATTATGTGGAGTTCTTCAAGGTTGATTATCTTGTGTTGATTGAAGAACTTATTCTATGTGTTGCATTTGATTTTAGCCAAAAATTTGCCAAAGGGGGAGATTGTTGAGTATTTAGATGTTGGTTGCATGTTTTGGTAAAATCAAAGTGTTCAAGCAAAGCATCTCCATGTGTTTAAGAAGTCTTCAGAAGCAAGAAATTGAATTTGAGGAGGTTCAGAAGCTGAAATGGCCTTCAGAAGCAGATTGGACCTTCAGACGCAGTTTTGGCCTTCAGACGCTGAACAGTACTTCAGACGCAAAAATGGCCTTCAGATGTTGAACAGTACTTCAGACGCACTGTTCAGACGTTGACCAACGTTGACCTTCAGAAGCTGGACTTCAGAAGCTGATTTCAGAATCTGGGTTTTTTTCTGCATTAATTCTGTGCGTATCTTATGGAGATTTGCTGAAGATTTATTATGGCTGAAGTTTTCTAGAAAGGCTGATTAATTTGTTGAAGATCTTGAGAAGTTTGGCTTCGTGTTTTATGTTTGAATATATTTGTGAAGAATCTTTGCAAGATAGAAGTCAGAATTATATTGTTTCCTTTTCAAGCCTTGCAGAATTTTAGAAGTGTATTTCAGAGAAGATTTGTTCCAGAATTATATGTTTGCTGAAGCCTATTTAAGGAGATGTGCTGCTGCTATTGAAAAAAACAAAGAGAGTATTAGAAATCAAAGAATTTGAGTCTTTGTGTTTTTAAACTTAGGTTTTATTTGTACACCACTCATCTGAGTTGGTTTAGAGTTTTTGAGTTGTAAATCATTCTAAGCTTTTAAGTACGAATGATGTCTTTGTTATTTTGAAGTGTTTCTTCATAAACTGGGTAGTTATTGAGAAGCTGTTTAGTAACTGAGTTGTTACTTGAATATGAAGTAAGAAGGGGGTTTCTTATACTCAGGTGTTGGGTAGAAATCAGAACTATAGGAGATTAAGTCAGAAGACTAGGAACAGGGGGTCTGTGTCTTGAGTCTTAGGATTAATTCCAATAGTGGATTTCCTTCCTGAATTGGTATCCTCCAGACGTAGGTGGTTTTTACACGGAACTGGGTTAACAAATATATGTGTGCTTTTACTTTCTGCACTTTTATATTGCTGCTTCTGATACTGTGTGATTGTGCTCTGTTTTTCGTATTGTTCAAGTTCTAGCCAGATTTTTAGACTATATGCCAAAATTCATGGTTCCATTTATTGAAAAAATTGTGGATGTTAAAGGCGATGGGAATTGTGGCTTTCGGGCTATAGCTGAGTTCTTGGGTTTCACCGAAGAAAGTCATGTCATGGTTCGTAGACATCTTATTTAAGAGTTGAAAGATCATAGAAATGATTATGTACGGGTATTTGCGAGTGAGGATCGTTTTAACTACATCTTAAATGGCTTGCATCCTCCCTCAAATAGTGGTGGTATTGCACTTGTAGATAAGTGGTTGACTTTTCCCGACATGGGTCACATCGTTGCAACTTATTACAATAAAGTTGTAGTGGAGTTGACAAGTCACGAAATCGGAAATTCGGAATCCTTTTTCCCACTTAGAGGGGTGCCACCGCTTAAGCAAAAAAACCCCATCATGTGCCTAGGATTAATTCCCAACCATTTTGTTCTTTTTTTTTTTGAAAGATGGTTGTCCACTACCTCCATCATCTACGGAGTGGAACATACACAGAATTGAAGAGGCATCGGCTTGGGAATTTTAGTTTTTGGATCAACAAGCTAGGTTCCGAGACCTAATGAACATTGAGAAAAGAGAGAATCCGCTCCCACCAAAAAAGTCAAACCAAGCCAATCCAATTGTGTGTGACACTCCTGAAAAAGCAAAGCAAGAATTTCAAGTTACTGCGGAAGATGAAGATGGTTCAAATTAACTTGATGGGATATGACTGATTTTTTGTTTTTGTCGGTGTTCATCCTTTTTTTTGGTCGATATTACACCGACATATTTTTTGTGGTCGATATTGTAACGCCAATTTTTTGTGGCCAATATATAACTAACATATTAATATATATAAATATATAACTTTTATGTGGTCGAATATGCACCTGCTTTGTTATTGGTTATAATGTTTCCACATTTGATATATTTATTGGTTATTACGTTTAATTTAATATTATTCTAATGTTTGATATTTCATAAACTTTTGTGAAGTTAAACATGTCTGAGGTTGCACAAATTGAAGCTCATGTCCGGTACTCTGCTTTCAAAAAGACAATTAAGGTTTTTCTAACTCCGACCGACACTATGGATGAGTTGAAGGCACAACTTAACAGTTATTTTCTCCATGTTGGTGAAAATCATCATACATGTCATGTATTTGCTCAGATGCCAATTTATGACCTGGAGGCAGATAAAGATGAAGACATGTGGAAAACGGTCTATTGGCCTCGGCTTATTCGTGGCGATAGTGACGTTGGATTTATGTTTAGGCATTATGTTGAAAATAATGTATTATATCTTTGTGTTCGTTCCAACTGTATGTGCAACGAATGTCGGTAGAGATTTCATGTAATATTATGTAATGTGTTGTTGAATGTCAAACATTGTTTATGTTTTTGGTGAATTTCAAACATTCGTGTAATTTTAACGAAATGTCGAATTGATTTTATTTTGGTCAATTGTAAAAGATTATGTAATGTTCTTGCTTTATGAATGATTATAATTGATGTATGATTTGTACTGCTTTTGGAATTGCTGTTTTGGATTACAGGAAATAAATCGGCCGAAAAATGGCTTGCTTGCAAAAACAGCAGGTTCTGTTCTGCATAATTGCCCGCAGCGGCAGTTAACTGCCGATGCACCATCCCAGCGGCAGTTAACTGCCGCCGGGTAAAACCATCATTTACTGGTGTGTTTTAGCATTCTTTGAAGTGGGAAAAGCAATGTTCAGAAAGTATTTTGGACTAGCTAAAAGCTCAACCCGCCACAAATTAAGGCCCAACAAGTAAAGCCTACCCTTATCATTGGATCCTTTCTTACCAATAATAGTCCATAACGGTTACTAATGGTTTGTAACGACCATTCAATCTCCTATAATCGTGCCTTTCATAACGCCTGCCCCTCGACCCTGTATAAAGAGTTCTTGACAGGCTCACAAGGTATGTATCTCTCTACGCTCCACTCTCTTGCTCATATAGTGACTTGAGCGTCGGAGTGCCTGCAGGTGCAACACCCCCATTTCTCCTCAATGGGGGTGCATCCATCACATCCTCGAAACACCGTCGATCGGAGCACCCTCTTCCATGGATCCACCACCACTTTGAGTATCTTTATCCTCCTCGGGTAAACATTTATGTTTGTTCTGAACAGAAATATTTTATGAAAATCTATGTATTTAATGCATTGGTAATTAAAACATTTGATTTTTTTAAAGAATAAATTCATAGGTTCGTATACTTCTGGGGACACTTGCTGACAAGATATTATTTTGAGGGCCATACTAACTTGTGCCCCTAGGGCACATGTTAAGTAGCCCAAAATTAGAAAAAAAAATCTTAAATTTTGTGCATTCAATTAATCAAAAGTAAAAAAATTAAATTCAAATGCATTAAATACAACAAAATATTTCTACTTTTGACTCGTTAACTTGTGCCTTAAGGCACAAGTTAGCATTTCCCTGTTTTTAATATGGAAAATTATTGCTAGCACGACAAGCCACACAAATGATTTATTGTCAGAGTGGGTGTTATGGTATTGCACGGTTGCTGACGGTGATTGTTCCTCATTGTTTGGAGTTTCGAACCATGTCCTTCAATCACCCGAACAAAGTGACCTTCTGGTGAGGGAGTTTCGATCTTGCCAATATTTTTTTTTTGGAGCATTAGACTTTATGTCTGATGATCGCGTCTTTTCGCTACCCTTCTTGGGTTCCTGTTGTGTCGGGCACGTGAGGCCACTTCCAAATGGGCCTTTAATGCTGAGAAGTTGTTTTATGAGGCCACATGTTTTATTGGTAGAGAAAGTGAGACCGTTGATTGTGCCTTTGTGGATTATGAATCTTTGGATGGTGGGTGGGGGGGGGGTTGTCCTTTCAGTTTTCTGTCTGGAATAAATATTGTTTAGAGAAGTAGACTTGGTCTTATGAAATACTAGTGAGTTAAGAAAAGACAAATGTTAAACAAAAGTGAGTTCTATAGCTGTGTCTCTAATGTTTTGATCTTAACAACGTGTGAAAGAACAATTGAGTACTCTAATATGTGTTCAATTGTGCATGATCATAGAATTAAATTCTGACTCTAAAGTCAACTTATTGGTTCTAAAATACCATAATCTGAATGCTAAGGAAAGCATTTTGTACTCAAGAAACTCCAAGACTTAGAAGATGATATGAAGAAAGGTCAATAGATTTGCACGTGATAAAAAAAAACTTTTTATATTTAGAAAGTAGATACAATTAGTCGGAGTCATTCCACATAAAGCTAAGTCATTACATACTGTCTAGCAAGGTTCATTTTCAAGTACATGCCCTATATTTATGTATGGCAAAACCACCCTATCTTTTTTAGCTTTGTTGTAATTAAGTTTTACCCACTCTTCTCGAGGTTTTTTCCATCCAATAATATGGTATTATAATGATGAATCTTTAAAGGGTTTTGAATGCTTTGCTCAATGCATTTAGCTTTCTTGAGAGTGGCATAGGTCATAATGTGTTGGAAGTCTTCCACAAATATAGCCTTGTTCCTCTAATTTCACATGGGCCGTTACTTTTCCCACTCTTTGTGTTTCTCACGTGCCATATTTTTTTCCCTAAAATACCCCTTGGATTTTAGAATCTAAAACCCACTTCAGATTTTAAAATTTGAAAACTACTACAACAACATTGAATGTCTTTGTGAATTTGTGGCATCAACAAAAAATAAAGAAGAGGATAACCCGTATAATTCAAATAAAATAGACTACAAAATCAAGACAAAGGAGACTATACAATTAAAATAAAAAAATTAATTGATTTAAACAACTATAAATTAAGACTAAAGAAAAAAGATTCGAACCATAACACTGTAGTTTGATAAATCAGTTTAAATGATAAATCAGTTTTATACAAGAGTAAAGTGGACTAAACCCTTGACAAAAAAAAATGGACTAAACCCAACCAAATTTTATAAAAGAATAAATTGTAGTTTGAACTTTGAACCATAAAACAAAACAAATAAAAAATGGCAAGGGGCCTAAAGCTCTAGTTTAGGTTGTTTCCTCTAATTTTGTTCGTTAATTATTCTATTTTTTTCTTCTTCTAGTAATATCAAATATAAAAGTAGTTAAGACATTTAAAAACAATTACCTGCTCTTGACATTTCTTTTTTAGGTCACAGTATTTTTTATTTATGATTATGGGATTAGTCACATTTCGTATAACTATGTTGATAAATTTGATGTTTCTTGCATAGCCAGAACCTCCCTGCATTGAGATATATAGTATGAAAAATAAGACATTAGAACAAAAACGTCCATCTTTCAAAATAAATACTCTATCTAACTAGTTAAGCTCTTCACGACTATATTAATTTGAAGAATCCTTTTGTTTTTTGTTGAATCAAATCTGAGAGTCTATGCTATACTTTAATTTGATTTTGATGTCACATAGTATATCTACCTCACAATTTTGATGTTCTTAATGTGATTTCTATTTTTTAGAATTATATAAATTGAGTCCTTACTTGTAAACAAATAATCAATCAATAAAAATCTCTAACTTTTGTTTGGTATTATAGACATTTGAAAACTTGGGTAAATATAAGATGTTTCTTTCACAAATATAACAATGAATAGATTTCTATTTATATCAAAATTTTAAAATAAGTTCTTATAGTCTACTCAAAGTTAATGTTTATAAAGACTTAGAAATCGTGGTTGGACCTAACACAACTCCACAAAACCGACTTGTGAGGTGAGGATTGCCCCCACTTATAAACATATTGTCAGGTCATCTTTTATCTGATGTGAGACTCTTTAACACACATTCTCACGCCCAGGACTGGACATTTGGAGTGTGGACATAAATGGTGGGTGACCCGATAGCAGAAACATGATAGCAGATGACCCAACGGATCTTGGAGGAGGCTCTGATATCATCTTAGAAATCGTGGTTGGACCTAACACAACTCCACAAAACCGACTTATGAGGTGAAGATTGCCCCCACTTATAAACACATTATCAGGTCATCTCTTATCCGATGTAAGACTCTTTACCATAAAATATGGACATCTAAAACTGTAAAAAATATTATAAAAAATACCAATTTTTTTAAACTATACATCTAATGAAACTACAATTATATAGAAAAATAATTCAAGCCTTTATGATTTATTGCGGATATTGACAGTTTGACATCATACATCAATACAAGAAGGAATCTCTAACATGAATGAATAAACTATTGAACGATTTAAACAATAAATTAGAATAAAAAAAAGTTGTCATGTCATGTCATATTTTCAATTTCTTCATAAAGAATTCTACCATCCTAATTGTCATGTCATTCCAAATAAAAGAAATGAAAAAAAAACTTTTTGCTGGTTCAAATTAGTTAAGGAGAAGGACTAAAGAAAGTTGAACAACACAGTTTTTAAAATATAAAATGTTATTGAAATGTTTGAAGTAACAAGGTTAGGAACTGGTAGACTTTGTTAGTTAAAGTATTGCATGTCAAACTTTATGTTTAGTTAGAAATGAAAATCAATCATTATAAAAAAAATCCATTATCAATCCATGTAACATTGGTCAACTTCCCAATATAATAGTGCTAATGCACCTAAATTGGTCCTAAATTAACATGTAGTTTAACCAAAATTATTCCCTAAAATAAACGTAGTTTAACCAAAATTATCAAATAAACCATATTTACTTGAAGGCCTTGAAATAATTCGGTAAAATAAAAAATTAAATTAAGTGGGTAGCTTCAATTCCACTCTTTTTACTTTATAATTTACAAATGAGTATTAATTTATTTCATTAAACTGTTGCAATGTTGTAGAGTGCTTAATAGCCATAAATTTACCTGCCAAGTCTTTATTCTGACTCCATTAGTGGTTCCTATTAGTGTGGCTCTGTTCACTTCCACATTAGACACTTCAGCTTCTGTGTTACCTCCTCTCCTCCTAAGCTTCCAATGCTACAAAACAATAATTACCACATCAAATTTTTTAACCAATCAATTCCAAATTCAACGAGAGAAAAAAAAAAACCTTCAACTAAGAGTCATGAACCTGATTCCATGTCCTGGTCCACAAGTAATATCTGTTGCTCGAACATTTTTGGACCCACTTACAATAGAAATACAATCATCCCCTTCAAATTAAATAGCGAAGAATAAATTAGAAATTTGAAAAATTCAAGTAACTATTTATTATTATTTATTGTGTTATAAACTTATAATAGATGTTTTTTGTTCTATTACTTCCAAAATTGGCTTCTTAAAGTTAGTTTCTATAAAAATAAAAATAATAATTCTTTTCTAAATGATATATATATATATATATATATATATATGATGTATCAAATGAGAGGAGTATATATGGTGAGAGATGAGAGGAACATATGCTGACCATTAGATTAAATTAAACGGACCATATTAAGATGTTCACATGTTCCATTGTTTTAGACTAGCAATATCTTCATCCCTACCCCTTCTCTCGTTTCGTTTTCTCTCTCTAGAAGGCTTTTGATTTTCCCAATTACAAATTCATAATTCTTCAATTCTTGATCTAACTAAAAATGACTTAGCATCTAGAAAGCCATGGATTTTTAATCAAGTAAAACAACAACAACAATAACGAATTCTCACCATTGTTCCCAAATTTATGGTAATTCTGTGAAACTTTCACTCTTCATTACCCAACACCAATTTGTTGTACATATTAACATTCAACCTTTCAATTCTTTTCACTATTTTTTAATCAAATTTATAAACTTTTTCATTTCAATATCCATGTGGATTCAGGTGTTGGGTTTCTTTAACAATTTTTACACAGATATCCCTTTCAATTTTTGGAATTATTTCTTCATCGAAGATTAATGGCTTTGCTTCACGGTAGACATGAGCGATATCAATCTAAAATTATCTGATTGCTCGGGGGGGTACTTCATGCTTACACCTAAAGTTGTCCCGAGTTCTCTTCCTTTTTTGTTCGGTGGTGAACAATTGATCGAGAGCAAGGGATGCTAGCACTCTGATCCTCATATTCCTTGTTTCAGTTGGCGCACTACACTAATATAAGAAAGCGTAGCGGTTCGTAATCAAATCAGCTCTTTCAGCTAGTCTTTTTTTATCCACAAAATCTGATACATTTAGCAAGAGTCGTGGTAGTTCAGTTCGAAAGGGGGTAGAAATCCTAAAAAAGGTATGCCCTACCCTTCTTGCCATTTCCTGCACTAAGCCAAGTTAGCTCATGGGTTTGCTTTCTTATTAAGAAAGGCTTAAGTTCTTCCTTTATTAAAACAAGGTCCGAGAGTAAGATGGCTATCTTTTCAGCTCTTCTTACTATGCTTTCCGTGGTAGCAAGGCTTATATCAAACCAGACTAGTTCCAGGTGGTTTAGTAAGGGCTTTCGCAAAAGACGTAACAAGCAAGGTATGAAGACTACACTTCAACGAACCAAGTGAACGTTTCCCAAGTGACTAGCTATAATACCATAACAACAAGCCTAAACAACCTATACAAAAGCATAAACTAATTCCTATTTTTAAACTTCTTCATGGGATAGACTTGCAGTGTCCTTTTTGTAGTGTCATTAGTTTCTGGCCTAACACTGCACAACAACTGGAGCAGCTAAAAAAGTAAAGTCGTCTGGAGGAGGATCATTTTAAAGATTTTTTCGGCCTAGTTGCCCAGTTAACTGATCAGCAGCTGCCATAGCACGAGATGCCGGACCAATGGAACCTTCATACCTGTGAAACAAAAGATAAGTATAAAACGAAAAGTGGGACGAAAATAGAGAGTAAAGTGCATTTGAAGTCCAAAAGATAAGATAAACATGCTGTATAGAATTATATACTTACAGAGCAACCAAAATATATGCCGCTGTTTGCATAACAATTGCACCTTCCCCAGCAGGTTTTGATGTGTTGATGCACCTTGCACTAAACCAGTTCTCATGAATTGTTGTGACCAAGTCTGCCATCCAAATTTACATAAGTATTGTAAGAGAAGAGAACTACGATGCACCACAGCAGCGGGCAGAGTTACAGAAATGCACAAAAAGTGTGGTGAGTCTAATGACATGCATATGAATATATCATGCATAGAGCAACATGCATCTACCTATCCATCTCAAATCCAGAACATCATAGACCTTCAAACTCGTGCTAATATATGTTTGGAACACTTAATTTTAGGGAATAATCCCCCCTCCCTTCTTTCAAATCCTCTCGTCACAATATTTTGTATATAAGTTGTTTTAAACAGAATCCTAAGCAATTAAAAAACACTAGTGACGATAAAATTCTTAAGCAGAGCGCTAAAAGTAGAATTCCAAAGAGAAGTTAATCAGAAAAATAAAATTTCCATACAGCTAGCATTTTTTTTAGTTGTTCATTATGAACTGAATGAGGCTACCAGTACGACGTAGAATTAAGTATTGGGCAACGAAATTGACCTAAACTAATCATAGGGATTTGTATTACAAGATGCATCAGCAAGCAGCACACTCCCCGCACAGTTAGGCATTTAATTCGCATAATACAAGCATCAAGGTAGAATACACTCCAAACTAAGCAAATGCAGGTAAGTTAAAGTTGAAGTTTACACTGATGGGATCCAATATAGAAGCTCTCAGTCTGGAGTTGATTATTTCTGATGAAGTCGACAAAATGTCGTAATTCAATGATGTTGACTTTAATTCCTTCTTGTTCAGCACTGGCAGCATTCATTCATTCATAAGTAGATAAATAGAAACAATATTTGAAGAAATAAGAAAAAGAAAAATGGTTGTTGTTGAAGGTTGTTTCTTACACGGTAGATAACAAGCGAGATGGTGCAGTTGGATCATAATTAATGAGCAAAGCAGCTTTTAAAGGAAGACCTAAGAGGGAGGATCAATCAATCAAATAAATGTGATGAACGAATCATCTACGTAAGGTTAAGAATAAGAAGCTAAATAACTCACGAGGACCAATGTTGGTAGAAGCCCACTTATCCCATGTTTTATGCACAAAACCCCAATCCATTGTGCCTAATAATAATAAGAAATCAAAAGAATAGAAATCAAATCAAAGAGAATAAGTGGAATGAAGAAGGTTACTCACTCGTTGAGGCACAGCCAAATAGTGAATGATTCAGCTACGAATCCAAAAACAAAACATCGATGAGTGAGCGAGCGACTGAATACATCAAGCAGTATAGATGATGCTAACAAAACGCTTTTTAATTGTAGAAAAATCAAATAAAATATAAATAACGGAATTCATCCTAAGTCACTCTCTAACTCTATTAACTCAAAAAAGTCTCTAACTTTGTTAAAAGTTTTTCAATTAAGTTCTTCGTCTAATTGAGAAACTTTTGACAAAGAGAGAGACCATTTTAAAATATTTTTCAATTAAGCTGAATAAAACCGAAAATAAATTAAAACAACAAACATGCAAATATTTTTGAAAGCTGAATAAAATCCAAATTGTTGAAGAAACCATTCAAAATCCATACCTTTTGGCGTGTATCCTCTCCCTCAAAGTGCAACGTGTAATCTTCCTTCAGAATTGCAGATCTGAAACAAAAAAAGGGCCACATAAATCAAATTGAAGCACAATAGCGCAGTATCAACTGAAGAAAACGAAATGATGCAGAAAAATCGAAAGCAGTACAAACTAAATTGAAAACCAAATTAAAATTAGGTTTGAAATATCGTATATTTGAAATTAGGATTAGGAATTGGAACATAAATCTTCGAAAGGGGATTGGAACATAAATTGACCACAAATGTTTGATTAATGTTCACAAACCTAGGACAATGAAGAAGAAATTGAGGGAGAGGTTAGGAAGAAAACAGAGAAAGATGTAGAAGTATGGAAAGAGAAAAAAAAAATGGTGGTTGTGGTGAGAAAGAGAGAGGAAAAGTGTAGCAGAGAGAGTATTGAGAGTAATGAGTTTTGTTTATTTGAATTAAAGTGTTTTTGTGTGGGAATTACCATGTTTGCCTTTGAATGGTGGAATGATGATAGTGTAAGTGTGGTAAAAATACGAAGAAAGTGGGAAATAAAAATGGAGTGAATCTAAGCCATCAGAAATGGTTGAAAATCCTGTTATACCCTTAAGTGGTTGGAAAAAACAACATCCAAAATTGTGTGGGTAAGGGGCATTATAAACTTTTTGAAAGTGACTTGTTTTTAGTAGAAGTAGAAGTAGATAGATAGATAGACAGTAGGTAGATTAAAAATAAAGAAAATACTTGTTTAAAAAAAAAAATTGTAGTTAAAATGAAGAGGTGGGCAATTCATTTAAAAGAGCTGCATAAACGGGTTACAATCAATTATATGCGAAGCTTCTAATAAATCAACTTTGAATAGAGCTAGTTTTCCACTAATGATTTGATTTTACCCACTCCAACAATTCCAATGGACGATCAACATGAAGTTTACACAAATATAAGATCACTTTTTCTATCACGTGCAAATTTACATATGTTAAGAAGTTTAAAATACTAACTTTGTATTTGAATTTGTACATTTTGTATTAAATATATAACTTTTTAATAAATAATTGTTGTTTTTCAATAAAAACTTGATACTTTTAGTTATTTTAACATGTGCAACATTGCACATGATAGACAAACCCAATTTAATCGTACTTTCATCAAAGTACTATTTGGTTTAGTTTCTCAAACACATTTAATTTAAATGTACTTTTTAGATTTTGTACTATTTACATGTCATTTTTATCAAAGGAGGGGGGAATGAGTGGATTGTGAATAAGTGATAAAAATAATATGTTTGAGAAGCAAGACCAAATAATACTTTGGTGAAAATGCAATACATTGACCAGATAAATCATAATTTTGGTTAAGAGATTAGGGTAGTATATAAAATTTATGACGAAAAAGGGGTTAGGTAACCCCATCTCGGAGGGAGGATACCAGCTCCATCAACTAGCAAAGCATTTTATTTGCTTCACGGTAGACATGAGCGACATCAATCTAAAATTATCTGATTGCAGAACCAAGGTGGTGCTAAGTTGTAGGCAACTAGCACCACCCATTGTCAACCAAGGCTTAAGAATTGTTGTCATTTAAAGTTGTAATTAAATGACAACTTGCTGCAGGGAACAAACTAACATGATTAAACGCTATAATAACGTGCAAATGACAGTAGAACTAACTGGTAGAATAAAAAGAGAATCTGAAAATGTGCATAGGCACAATTCTGTCGGGTAAGGCCAACTAGATTTTGCAATTTGAACGATGGATGAGACATGAAAGGTTAATCACGGATAGTTGTTTTGAAAGAATAAGAACAATAATATTACAACAAAACCTAAGCAAATACAATGATACATATACAAAAGTTCCTTTATTTACATCTTCAACTAGAACAACAATACAAATCTAGGCTGTAAGATGTAAAAATGAAGGGAAATATCGACCATAGTTTACATCACCACTTCCTATTATTACAAAAATCAACATATGAAACACAAGCTCCTATTTGGAGCAATATCCCACTCATCAAGTCCTTTTAGAAAAGATCTGATAGCAAGATGTTCAGAAGCATAAGTCATGAAAGATGCCAATATGATGCCCCCAAAAACCATCAAACCTAACCTGTTACAATTACAAAAATAATTGTTAAGTGTAACTTCCAAATAGATATCTGATAAGTGATAACAAAGCTGTTTTCATACCAAAATTACATTGAATTAAGGACACAAAATACAATTGCAACCAGTCTACTCTGATGTGATTCTAGGAAAGATTATACTGAGAATCGAGAGAAAAATGAAAGGATCTGCCACTCTAAGAAAGGATTTGCTACCCAAAGACTGATTTTTAGCTTTTCCAATTACATCTCTTAGGGAATTCAAATTAGTGGATTACAATTACATAACTACAGCTTGCAAGGCACAGCTTCTTAAAAAGCTAATTACAAGAGAACGAATATGACACTTAACTCATAAAGCTGACCTAAAACAGTACATGCATATAGAAGCCACCACAGTAATATGTCGAAATTATAAAAGTTGGTCCATTTCAAAATTTTATTATTTTTCTACTTTAAATGTTGAATCACAATAGAAATCTGACAAGTAGTCATTAGTTAGTGATAACAAAGACTGCCACCGGCAACAAAGAGCTACTTTTGGAACCACAAAGATGCAAGTTTCACCCTCAAAAAAGGTTTTCAACCATTTTAACTATAAATGCTGTAATAAGAGCTACTTTTGTAATACATTAAAACGCGGATTACCTTAAAAACAAGGCAGTTATTCCAAAAAGACAATTAAAACGCGGATTACCTTAAAAACAAGGCAGTTATTCCAAAAAGACAAGGCAAAGATGGAGCACCAATGGCCAACAAGGCCATCCCTAATCCATAGTACCATGTAGAAGCATCACACGATGATATCTGTCTTTGATGACCTGTAAATACGGTATAAATTAATTTACAGAAGAAAAAAAGATTAAGAAAAAATGTATCTCAGCATCAAAATTGACAAAACCACAGGATAAGCTTTACTCTTGATGACATACGTTTTCCAGAATCATAATCCAAAGACTCGGGAAGTGATGAGGATGCTGCTCGTGATGCCATATGTTTGCCCCACCGATAAACCAAATGAAGATAACCTCCAAGTAGTACAATAAACATTGTGAATGTCCATTCATACATCAAAAGCAAACCAGTCCATGGCATCACTTGCCGGGGAACAATCAAGAGAGCTAGTCCAAGAGACACCACTGCAGCCGTTAAACAGAAACAAACAGAAATACCGCCCAAATAGGTAGGAACCTTGCACTGAGAACCATTCGAGAGCTGCTTGACACCAAAGAAACAAATCTTAATATGTTGAAAATTATAAACATATGTATGCAAGTCCAACTAGAGGTTATGCATTCTCCTATTTGAATCCATGACATGACTACATTGACCAGGACATCTGATGATAGTAGTAGACAGATAGATATAACTTCCTGTTCAGGAAAATAACGTGGGACCCTGTATCAGTGATTTTGGAAGGCCTTACACAGCATTTTGTCTGCTCCCTCATCAAGATCAAATGACTAGGTCATATAAAGGCCTCAAATGAGAGGATTCAAATGTCAAAACAAACCAGAAGACAGAGAAATCCAACCTGATGGATTGAATTGGTTGCTGATGCTGAAATAGTTGTATAAGCAAGTGGTCCACTTGATCTAATCTTATAATAAATGTGTCTGACTTGATCACATAGCGAGCCTCTACAAAGTGAACCAAAGTACTCTCGGTTCTGCAGAAAGTACAGTATCACGTGACTTATTTGAAGCCCTATGTGCTTAACGCTCGAGATTGGACAAGAATATCAACTCAAATTCATGATAGATTACCTTCATATATGAATGATAGCAGCAGAATAGTAAAGCACAGAATGGTAGCAGAAAGAGAAACTTCACAAGAAAATAGTCATTAGGATTTTGGCCACCTCTTGTTCCGGGAAGGGATTCCCCAAGCTGTTCCCTTACATCCTAAAGGACACCACCAAGGTAAGAAGAAATAAGTCAGCAAGCTTTTATCACACACTTCAACTGGCTAGACATGATTGCATAGGCAGTATAGCCTCTTTTACAACATTAATAAAAGACAGAAAGAGGATAATTACCTGCCAGACATCAACAGGTTTCAAAAGCCAAGATGTCCACCAGTCCCAAGGCTTAAGGGGTCCCAGTGTATAGTGAATCACACGGAGCTCTTTCTCGTCTACCATCCACTGGATAGATCAGCATGAACAGTTAGAAGAATGTTAGATGATTTGAATTGAAAAGGAATGCTGAGAGACAAATGCATATATTTTGTATGCAAGTAAGTGTGTGTAAAATATTCTACATAATATATTCATTATTCAAGATTTAATAATGAAATAAGAATGCATGAGGGGTTGCAACACTTGACAGCAATTCAGACTAGGTGCCCTAAAAATAAGCCTCTTAAGATAAAATCTCCACAAGAATCTGTGCTACTAGCGGTACCACCGATAAATCCTTTGAGAATACTGATAGAGATAACTTGAATCCCATACTTTATTCCAACTATTACAGACAATACCGGTCAATAGGGTATAAGATACTACATATACAAACAAATAAAATCATACGAATTGAACAATACCATTTTTAGCCATTAGGCAAATGTAACTGTGGGATTCTCTCAAACAAGTTAAGCATATATCAGATAAAGCAATCAAATCTGGAATACATTCTATCTAAACTGAACTCAAATAAGTATATAAATCATAATGAAGCTTAAACAGAGTCATATATCAATCTTGCCTCAGTGACCCTAATTACTTAAGTTACAAGGGAAGAACCATCCTCTCAGTACCTATATATTGCGTACCTTGTTAGCGAGCATGTAAAGACCAACATCTGCATTATACAATGTTGATAGTCTCTCCATTTCCGGAACAGGTCTGGATTTCAACTCTTCTGGGGACAAGTTTGGATCAAAAACACGTGCATTGGGAAAGTCAGAGTAATATGAATTGAGGAATCCCTGATCTCCTGTAAAACGAGAAAACACAGTTGAAGACAATGGTTAATAAGCTATCAGGTTTAAATTCACATCCGGCCTACACGGGTCTTCACCGTGACCCAAATAAATTAACAGAATCTGAAATCTGACACACAAAAATTTGTTTTACCTCCGGTGTAAGATTTAGTAGTTTTAATTTTGTTGACCATGTCATTAAAAAGAGTTTCAGACGGCTCTACCACCATAACTCCGGAATTCAACCTCTCAGAATGCTTCAAATTAGCGCAGAATTTCCGACATTTGAAAAGATCATCAATATTTTTAACCACGATAGTGTCGGCATCGAGGTAAACGACTGCAAATTCATTCATATTAATCACATGATATAAACAAAAGATTAAAATAACTAAACTAAAAAAATTGTTACCTTTTTTGTAATTGGTCATGTTAAAGATTTTCAACTTAGTGTAAACACCCCAAAATCTCTTAGGACGAACACGGTTAGGATTGGCAAGTAAAGTAATCTGCTCAACTATCCAACCATCAGCCTACAACACACAAGTCAAACAAACAAACATAAAACCTTAATTAAACCTAGCTAGCTAGGTGTGACAAAAAATGAAGATTGAAAAAAAAGAATACTGACACGGAGAAGGTTTTTGGCGAAATTGGAAACCCCATCAGAAACCAAAACAACCATAGGTTTATTGGATCTGGTGTCGCGTATGGATTTACCGAGAACTCGAACGCCCAATAAGAATTCATCTCCGTATAAAAGAGTAACGTATGCTTCTTCATCGTTAGATCCTCCTAAACAAGTTTCGAATTGAAGAATACAGAGTAGAGATATAATCAAGCATAGTAAACAACGCCAATTGCTTCTACTGTTTCGTTTCATTGTAGCAGCTTCTTGATTCTTGATTAACCGATTCAACTTTAATTGAATTTTCCAACTTCTTTCAGTCGTCTCTGACCTTCGGTCTCAACTGGCTGCGCGTGCGTGCGTGCGTGCTTCTACATCTACAGAGATTAATTCACGTTGTTGGAGTAAAATGAACTAGAGTTAAAACATAAGCAAGTGGTTTGATTCAAATGATTAGCAAGCTCTATCTAAATCTCAATTGTTGGAACAATTCTTTCATTATTTTACTTCCTCTAAAAAACAATTATTTTACTTCCTCTAAAAAACAAAATCTTGATCATTTGGATTACTAAAACCAGAGTTAACACAAAAAAGAGTTAAAATATATATAGTTTTTGTGAAAATCATTAAGCTACTTGACCAAATAAATATATACATATATATATATATATATATATATATATAGTTTTTTATCTTTAAAAAATAATTAATGAATATAACAACATCATCTAAGGTCACTATTTCAAATGTTTTTCACCATATTTTTTTGACAAACTCCGTGCATAGAGATCGAACTTAGATACTTTGGATATCAATCTCGTTGTAGCTACCATTTAAGTACTTATGAAACAATTATAGATGATCTTTATGTTTTTAAATATATAATAATATTCATTAATAACAATTAAAGTGTATCCTCCTTATTGTTTTAAGTTGAGAGATGTTGTTCTATTTCACTTTGTAGAGGTTTCTTGTTGTTTTTGCAAGTTTGACCCTGGAAGGTTATTTTGTTAAAGAAGTTTATCATTTGTTGTTACATGCAACTATTTTGAATATTATTTGAAACAAATCAGCTTCGTTGAAGGTGTCACTTTTTTTGTTCAACAGCTTTTTAATAACAGGATTCCAACAAAGGATTGACTCGCCATGATATATTAGATTCAGACTCCCTTTTATGCACATGAGATGTGAGAAAACTGAATCTGTTAATCATTTGTCTTTAGGGGCATTTAGATGCAAGTTCTAAATTGGCTTGGTATTTCCTGTGTTCTTCCTTGTTATCCTTCGGATCATGCTATACAGTTTGGTGGATCAGCTTTGTTTGAAAAAAAAGTTGTGTAATTGTCTACATCTATCTGTGTGGCTTGTGTTTCCATACACCGCTTCTAGAAAATGAATTACAATCGTTGCTTGGTTCATAGTCCTGCTACTGCAGATTATGTAAACTAAATAATTATTTAGATAAAAAAATTTGTAACAATTAGCGAAACGATACACCACTTGAATTGCAGGGACACAATAATTAAATTCATAATCCTACTACTGCAGATTTAAGTTAGAAAAAATGGTTGGCTTATCAACGATTTAAGTTACTTCAATTGCACAAGACTGTGTTAAGTGGAGCAGGACAAATATTACACCTGGTGGTGGAAAAGCAACAAGTAACACATGAACTGGGTCATATGAAGCAGGACAAACATATCTCCCCCACGCCATTCCAATTTGTCTTTACCTATGGAGTGGTTGTTCATTCACCAGAAGGCGGTTTTTCAAATGGAAATAATTTAAACAAATTATCCGCATAAGATCCAACAAACATGAGAAACAGATCTAACAAATCCGTCTATTTCAGAACGTAAATCATACAAAGTGATATGGCCTTAGTCATACTGCAACCAGCATGGTTTTTCAATAGCTTCATTAGAACATCACCAATGCACATCGCCACAAGAGTCTGCGTGCTAGGTTTCTCAGAGGATCGAGCAGCAGAAAGGGGATCATACATCCCTACCTAACTAGCTATAATACCATAACAACAAGCCTAAACAACCTATACAAAAGCATAAACTAATTCCTAAAAAAGGTATGCCCTACCCTTCTTGCCATTTCCTGCACTAAGCCAAGTTAGCTCATGGGTTTGCTTTCTTATTAAGAAAGGCTTAAGTTCTTCCTTTATTAAAACAAGGTCCGAGAGTAAGATGGCTATCTTTTCAGCTCTTCTTACTATGTTTTCCGTGGTAGCAAGGCTTATATCAAACCAGGCTAGTTCCAGGTGGTTTAGTAAGGGCTTTAGCAAAAGACGTAACAAGCAAGGTATGAAGATTACACTTCAACGAACCAAGTGAACGTTTCCCAAGTGACTAGCTATAATACCATAACAACAAGCCTAAACAACCTATACAAAAGCATAAACTAATTCCTATTTATAAACTTCTTCATGGGATAGACTTGCAGAGTCCTTTTTGTAGTGTCATTAGTTTCTGGCCTAACACTGCACAACAACTGGAGCAGCTAAAAAAGTAAAGTCGTCTGGAGGAGGATCATTTTAAAGATTTTTTCGGCCTAGTTGCCCAGTTAACTGATCAGCAGTTGCCATAGCACGAGATGCCGGACCAATGGAACCCTCATACCTGTGAAACAAAAGATAAGTATAAAACGAAAAGTGGGACGAAAATAGACAGTAAAGTGCTTTTGAAGTCCAAAAGATAAGATAAACATGCTGTATAGAATTATATACTTACAGAGCAACCAAAATATATGCCGCTGTTTGCATAACAATTGCACCTTCCCCAGCAGGTTTTGATGTGTTGATGCACCTTGCACTAAACCAGTTCTCATGAATTGTTGTGACCAAGTCTGCCATCCAAATTTACATAAGTATTGTAAGAGAAGAGAACTACGATGCACCACAGCAGCGGGCAGAGTTACAGAAATGCACAAAAAGTGTGGTGAGTCTAATGACATGCATATGAATATATCATGCATAGAGCAACATGCATCTACCTATCCATCTCAAATCCAGAACATCATAGACCTTCAAACTCATGCTAATGTATGTTTGACCTCAACTAATCATAGGGATTTGTATTACAAGATGCATCAGCAAGCAGCACACTCCCCGCACAGTTAGGCATTTAATTCGCATAATACAAGCATCAAGGTAGAATACACTCCAAACTAAGCAAATGCAGGTAAGTTGAAGTTGAAGTTTACACTGATGGGATCCAATATAGAAGCTCTCAGTCTGGAGTTGATTATTTCTGATGAAGTCGACAAAATGTCGTAATTCAATGATGTTGACTTTAATTCCTTCTTGTTCAGCACTGGCATCATTCATTCATTCATAAGTAGATAAATAGAAACAATATTTGAAGAAATAAGAAAAAGAATAATGGTTGTTGTTGAAGGTTGTTTCTTACACGGTAGATAACAAGCGAGATGGTGCAGTTGGATCATAATTAATGAGCAAAGCAGCTTTTAAAGGAAGACCTAAGAGGGAGGATCAATCGATCAAATAAATGTGATGAATGAATCATCTACGTATGGTTAAGATTAAGAAGCTAAATAACTCACGAGGACCAATGTTGGTAGAAGCCCACTTATCCCATGTTTTATGCACAAAACCCCAATCCATTGCGCCTATAATAATAATAATGGGAAATGTTAACCGGTGCCGGAACACTGATTAATGACCTTAAATAGTAACTTTTTTTATAAAAGTTTGTGTAATCAATGCATTGGTAATTGAAAACTTTAACACTTTTAAATAATAATTACTTAATTTAAAATACTTAAAGAGTGTCCCCGAGTGCCCTTGGGACACTCGTTAACAAGACTCAATAATAATAATAAGAAGAAGAAATCAAAAGAATAGAAATCAAATCGAAGAGAATAAGTGGAATGAAGAAGGTTACTCACTCGTTGAGGCACAACCAAATAGTGAATGATTCAGATACGAATCCAAAAATAAAACATCGATGAGTGAATGAGCGACCGAATACATCAAGCAGTATAGACGATGCTAACAAAACGCTTTTTAATTGTCGAAAAATCAAATAAAATATAAACCACCGAATTGATCCTAAGTCACTCTCAAATTAGTCTCTAACTCTATTAATATTTTAAAATAGTCTCTAACTTTGTTAAAAGTTTTTCAATTAAGTCATTTGTCATATGACAAAAACATAGAGACAGTGATCTAATTGAGAAATTTTTGACAAAGACATGGACCATTGTGAAATATTAATAGAATTATGGACTAATTTAAAATTGGTTTATAAAGACATGGACCAAAATTGGTGGTTTACTCTACTTTTTTTTTTGTGTGTTAATCAAGTTGGATTCTATTAATTTGTAATTCTGCCATCAAATAAGTGAAGGTAAGAATCGTTCTACTCAATAATTAAATTTTCATCCACACACATACATGAAAATTACACATAAATGAAAGATAAGCGAACAACAAAATGCGTCACTAAACTTTTGTCTAGAACATATTTTAAATGGATGGAATTGGTTTTCTAGTAAAAAAACAATTGAGTTTAGATTGTTAATTTACTCCTTAATATTTTTAGGTAAGAGCAAATTATCAGCTCTTTATATAAATTAAGATATTCTTGTCCATAACTCCAAGGAGTAATTTCACGGGCTACCTAAGATTCAATTAAAGAATTTGGCATCTCCATATCCCCTAGCCACATACTTAAGAGATTAAATCAAACTCATAGGAGATAAGAAATTTTACTATGTAATAAGTATTTATCTTACACGTGAAAAATAGTACTAATACAAAGATAAGATAAGGAATATATTGCGGTGACTTTTCTACTTCTTTTTTTTTTTTTTTTGTCTCGGATTGTTCTATTATAGTATCAAACACAATACCTTGGTGAATACTTCATATGGGTGTATACATTTTTTTGTCAAAAATGTGTGTATACACCTTGGTCCTTGAGAGAGAGATATAAAGATGATGTTTTGAGAAAAGAGATATAAAGATAAAATAAAGTGTTTAATAAGTGTTAGGGAATACACAGTGTTCAAGTATCATTGTTACATACATGTAGATTTAATACTACCTCTGTTCCTTTTTAATTGTCACTTTTTGACATTTTACACAAACCAAGACAATTAATTTTTGACAATTTATACTTTTACTATAATAACCTTATTCATTTAATATATCATCTCATATATTTCTCTCTCCGTAATAAATAACTAAGGATAAAATTGGTAAAACATTATTTAAAGTTGCATTGAACTTTGAAAGTGACAGCTAAAAATGAACAAATTTTTTCTTCAAAAGTGACAATTAAAAAGGAACGGAGGGAGTAAGAGAAATGATATATGTACAACCATTTTGTGACAATCTTCTCTCTCATACTCACATTATGTTTTTACTTTCTCTCTCTCTATTGTTTTGATTTTCGTGTCAATACCTATTTTTCTTTGTAAATTTATGGTGTCCCAAAAGTTGTCACACGAATGGTTGTTCAAATAACACATCTCATTTACTAAATATGCATGAAGAACAACATGTAAAAATAAAAAGAAGAAAAAAGTGAAATGAATTGAAAAGAATACATTATGTATAGGTAAACCAAAAACAAAAGCAGTTTGGTTTAACTCATTCAATCGATTGAATACCAATGTACACTTTCTCAAGATAAAAGATAAAAAAGGAAAAAGAGGATGATAGGAGATCTACTCTCAATACTACTCGATCCGAGAAGACATTCCATGCATCCTTCCCTTCTGCTTATGCTTATATATGCATAATGATTCTTGAACATGCCAGTAACGTTAATTAAATTTTACATTTAGCATAGCAGAGCAAAGACAAGGCTCCAATGCCATTATTCCATAACCTCATCAACAAAAAACAACATCATACCCCCTTAGTTCTAAATATAAGAGGAGAAAGCTTGGTTAACAAAGGTTGATGGATTTCGTCCAAATTTTGCATCAAATACATTTTCTTATTCGTTAAATTCGTGATTCATCATAAGTGAGTTCAGATGCAGAGGTGAGATGAGCCTTGTCATTTCCACGTTTCTTTTTATGATTACCACCACCACAAGTTATCGAAAACTCACACCCAAACATCGTTCCAAAACACGAAAACAACTTCCCTTTCCGACTCATAGGTCGTCCCGGCGTTTTTCCACTACGCTTCGGCGTTTGCTTTGCCACCATTCTCTTCTTAATCTCTTCATCCAATTCTTCAAATTCTTCATCATACGCCGGTGTCAACTCATTCCTCCACCTCTCAATCTTTGTATCCATCCCTTCTGTACAGTTACTCTCTGACCATCCACCAACCGTCGAGCTCTTCACCTTTCTCGACGGTGGAGGCATCAAATACAATCCCTTCGCTATCGCTGCTGCAACAACAGACGGTGACGGTCCTACATCAGAACATAATGACTCCTCATTTCCCCCCTTTCTCGGTAACGGCACACTCGTTTCAGATTCCTCATAACCGTTATAACTGTTTTTCCCAGCACCGTGATAGGTATAATCATTAATGGTTGAATCATTTTTCTCGCTCTGACAACGCTGAAGAGTTAACATCATCTTCGAATCATCGGTGACCATCGAATTGTTGTCATTGTAATTATTATTAACTTTCCTTTTGTTTGAATTTGAATCCATCATATCCCAATATCCAACAGCAGAGGTGCTTAGCTCTGAATAAAGTGGCATGCTTCTCATCGTGCTATCGAGCAACGTAACACCAATGTTAAGAATCCCTTGTGGACGACCCGAGGGTCTACGTATCTGAAGTCCAACAAAACGGAGTTTAGGTTTCCGATTACCGGAGCGTGTTCCCGTTGGGAGAAGGTTGTTAACAAGAACAGCCACAGTTCCAATGAGAGCATCACGGAGCCAAGCGGAATTGTAGATTTCAATCATGATAACAGAACTTTCTGAATTGAGAAATTCATCATCGACGCGGAAAACAAATTTCTCATTCCATGTTGGATTGGTATGGCCAACTTGATCAATTTGTGTGGCTAATTTTCGTTCTGGATGTAACCATGCAACTGCATAGGCTTTGACGGATTTCGCAACACCGGATAAATCATGTGCAGATATGATATTGATTTCTAAGAGTTGATATGGTGCAGAGGATGATAAATACGACATTGTTTTGATGATGATGATTATGAGAATAATTAATGTTTTGACGTCCGTATTTGCGGAGGTTTATGGGTTACGGTGGTATGTTGACCACTAACCCTCCGCCGTAAACGAACGTCAAATTTCTCGATCGATCTCTTTGATTTATATTTTTCTATTATCAACCATAGTTGTAAATGATTTCAATTATTATCTATTATAGTATTGGATTGGAGTTGGAATGTAACCATAATAAATGGCAATGGAAATGTCACGTTTTATTTTTGGGTCATTGTTATCGCGTTTCTTAAAACTTTATAACAATATTGCGTCAAATAAAAAGTTTATAACAATAATAATAGTCTTTGCTCTTTCATGTGTTGGAAAAAAACAAACTTAAAAAAGACAGTCTTTCCATTCTTTAAAAAAAAAAAGTCTTTCTTATTGATTTAATTTATTATTAATTTTAATAATCATTCATTATGCTGAGATGTACGGTCTTAACCATGTGTTTTGAAATTAACTGATTCATCATAGACAAATGTTGATGTGGTTGTGTTATTTGATGCCTTTGCAACGATGCTTTTGTTTAGACACGGCTAACAGTGCCAACTTTTAATGACATGCAGAAATCCAATTGTATTAACCAAAAAAAAATGAACACACGGCTAGTTCTGTTGGGTGCATCAAATTATGTTTGAAATTTAGTGCTGAAATTTTTCCAATTGAATAACATTATAAATTCGTTTGGTTAGTATTATTATTTCTTATTAATGTCATATTAGTTAAGATGTGCAAAATTTAATAAGATTTCTTTTGGCACAAAAAATTGAATTAAAATTTAATCTGAAATTAAAATAATATTTAAAAAAGGTGTTCAATTGCCAAATCAAATGGGATTTGATCCGTATTTAACAACAATGATATAAGACAGGGAAATGTTAACGAGTGCATCCAGAGCACTCTTTAAGACCTTTAAATGATAACTTTTTATGAAAAATATGTGTAATCAATGCATTGGAAATCGAAATATTTGACTTTTTATAAAATAATTTCTTTTTTTGGAATCCTTAAAGAGTGTCCCGGGAGCACTCGTTAACAAGATCTTATAAGGTACGCAAGGTCAGTGTAAATATCCAATAAAAATCCACACTCACACTTTTGTAAGGGTAGTTTGAAATCAATGGTAATAAATGTAGGAGTGGGGTTGTTGATTTTCGGTGCAAAATTATTTTACATAGATATTGAACCCGTTTGGATTGACCTTATGAAAAATAGCTTGTATAAATAAATAGACTTTTATATTAATTCATAAGTTCTCACTAACGAAAATTTTATCTTCATAAGTTGTTTTTTCATAAACTACCTTAACAAGCTTATGAATAATAAATATAAGCTTATTTATTTGCATAAGCTGTTTTGCATAAGCTCAGTCCAAACAGGCCCATTGTATGTCGAATAAACTCTAATGGAGCAGAGCGGAGCAAAGTGGAATGAAGTGAAACAGAGCGAAATGAAATAATGATTCCATTCTATTGTCTAGTTATTTTATGGCGGAGCGGAACCAATTTATAATTTCATTGTTTGGAAAATGGACGGAATGAAATGAATTATAACTTTTTGGCTTAATTGCACTTTTGCTCCCTATCTTTTGCCAATTGTGCGATTTTGCACTCCATCATTTTAATTGAGCGATTTTGCACCATCTCTTTTACCTCCTTTCTGGTTTCATAGCCCCTCATGTGTTTCAGTGTTGATGTGTCCCATATTGCTGACATGTCTTCAATTAATGAATTCCATGTGTGTAAATTGAATTTTTTAAAAAATTAAAAATTAAATAATTGGTTTGGGAGTCAAGAGGTCACACACCATGACCGTTGCAAAAGGGGATGGATAAATTCAGATCCATGGTGAAATCCATCTTCTTGCTCTCATCTTTGATCTTCTTCTCCCTAGCCTCCATCTTCTTCCTCTTTGCTTCGTTTTTGAACCGTTTCCGTTTCCGTTTATGTTCCTCGTTGTCCCTCCTTACTTCGTTTTTGAACCTCCATCTTCTTCTTCTTCTTCCTCGCAGAATCATGGTTGGTTCTAGATCCAGTTCTTCATATGCATCAAATTGGAAGAGGCCTCATTTCAAGTGTAGGTGCGGCGTTGATTCTCCTCTTTGTACATCATGGACTTTAGAGAACCCAGGCAAAAGGTTTTTTGGTTGAGGGTTGTACACAAAGAGCAGGGGTAAGGTCTGTAACTTCTTCAAATGGTACGATGAAGCATGTTCTGAGAGAGAGAAGAAGCTTATCAATGCTTTGTTAAAGAAAAATGATTCACTACAAAATATGAACAAAAAACTTGTTAGAGGAGTTGTATGTTTAAGATTGATTGTAATGTTCTTGTTGGCTGTGATTTTAATGTTGATGTTTAAGTAAGATTTCTTGAGTAATGAATGTAATGATGATGTATTTGATGAATTTCTAATGTAATGATGAAGAAGTTAGATTGAAAAAGTAAGATGATGTATCTGATGAATTTCTAATGTAATCAGTGAGTTTGTCATGTAATGTTTATAAATGAGATTATTCATGCTATATATACATTGATGCCTATATAAAAGTGTGTTCCTATAATGTTTGGCAAATGTTTGATTAGTTTGATAAATGTGTAAACTATGATCTATAATGTTGAGTGACAATAAAACAATACCCAAATATAACAAACTGTTTTGGAAATTAACAAACATAACATAGTATCTCCATCAAAGAGTTATGCCTCATGGCAATTACATCAAGATAAAGCAATAAAATAGAGTAGTTAGGCCATCTTTGTCACAGCCCAACTGTGACGCCTCGAGAAATCTCAGTTATAGTAATGAGATACCTCAAGAAATCACAGATATCGACTATCCAAAAATATTACTTATTATTTCTTTTTAAGATAAAAGATACTAAGTTTAGCTACTGTACAAAAAGGTTAAGTTATTTATATTATAATTTTGCTACATAAACTTTTACACAAGCTACAGTCATAATAATTAAGGTTCTTTCTCCAAGCTCCACTACTATCATCCATACTATAGGCTTCATATACATGTACATAGATATATTACATTATTGACTCATATATCTAACTATGTCTTCTAGTGGTTAGGGGTACGAAGAGGCTCTGCATACAGTGAAGTTGTCCACATGTCAGCAAGCGGTAAGTAAAAAGACAAGGTTACGGCACGGTGACGAGTCCTAGTGACGAAGTTGGGGTATACGCCAGAGGTAATGTGAATAGCAACTACCCCATCAAAAGTCACAGTGAAGTTTGGAAATCCAGTAATCCAGGTTCCGTCCGTAAATTCCAGGCGTACAGCAGGGTGGGGTTCATGGTTCTCCATCTTTAAATAATTAGAATACAAAACCACAACAACAAATAGGGGTCAGTTCACATCAACAAATTGGAACAAGTAGTAGAATCTACAATAATTATTTTTAGAATTAATAAAGTAACATTATTCATGATATGATTATGTAATGCACATGTATTATATTCATCTTATATGTGACTCTTTCCTACTCCATGGAGATTCTATATGAGAGGAGCAATCGGGAGTACATGTTCTGTTTCAATTCTCATTGGTACATTTCTCTTTTCTTTTTATTCATCCTTTTAACAGAACACTCTCCACCGATCATAAGTTCTTGCAGTGTCACGTCAGGTTCGTCACTGTGTGGCATCGAATACCACGACACAAGGGAGCTACCACCTGGTCACTTGTGGGGTTTCGCACCGTGACGCCCCCAAGGTCCCTTAACCTTCACTTACGCACTCTCGCGTGTACCAAAGCGTGGCTCACTCTTGGACTCATGTGAACTTACTTTAACATTTCAGCATTATTATTGGTACAACAAGTAAATCTATTCAGCTTCTCTAATTTATTTCTTATGACCAAGAATGATTATTTTTAAGAGAATGTTTCACCTGCATAATTAGATAACATACCTCCTATGGCACTTTAAAATATACTATGAAGTAATAAGTTCCTTCGTCCTATTCCAAGTATATGTATATGAATTCTATTTATCATTGGTATCTTTAAATTCTAAAGATCAGAATTTGCAGAATCAGAGTCTGAAGATCAGACTCTGAAGGTTAGGTTCTGAAGGTTGTACGGTTTCAGAGTCTGGAGGTGAGTTTCTGTTAAACAGTGTCAGAATCTGAGAAATCAGAGTCTGAAGGTAAGCTTCTGATGGTTAGAATCTGAAGGTTATCTTCTGGAGGTGAAATAGTATCAGAGTCCGAAGGTGAGCTTCTGTTGATCAGAGTCTGATGAACAGTACCAGGGTCTGAGTCTGATGAATAGTACCAGGGTCTGAGTCTGATGAACAGTACCAGGGTCTGAGTCTGATGAATAGTACCAGAGTCTGAGTCTGATGAACAGTACCAGGGTCTGAGTCTGATGAACAATACCAGGGTCTGAGGAATCAGCTTCTGATGAACAATACCAGAGTCTGAGGAATCAGCTTCTGATGAACAGTACCAGCGTCTGAGGAATCAGCTTCTGATACTGAAGATCAGAGTCTGAACTACTGGTTTTCTTGCAGATTACTCTACTTCATTTCAGTTAAATTTTCTGGATGTTGGTTCTTAATCTAATCCTATCCCTCCCATTTACCATTAATTATAATAACTTCTATTGTTAGTTTTTATTCTAGAAAGTTATTACACCCTTTTGTTATTCACTTGTAAAGAGTAAGAGCATACTAGACTTATTCCTAATACTATATACTGGTAGTTGCTGCATCTTTCCAGATACTACTTACTACTGCACATTCTCAGAAATATTATGCCATTATGTTTATACTACCACTACAAGGAATTTAACCTCAACTACACACACTTTTATCAGCCTGGTTATATATATAATTTCTGCAGCACACACATACACAACAAAACACATATATAAATCTGATAGGTAAAATTAATTCATGACTAGTGCAGATTTGTAAAAGTCTTTTAAAACCAAAAGAGTTAGGGCCACTCTTGACTCAATTGATTCTACCATAATATCATTGTTGAGATTCCTCACACCCTACCTTTATAGTTTCTCTTTCTGGTTGACAAATTATCAGGATCCTCTCAAATCTAAACAAAAGCAGAATTTTAACAAAATGAGTTTTTTTTTTTAAGAAAAGAGAATCATAAACAAAATGTGTAGTAGAAATAAATATGAAATAGTTTCACCTTCAGAATCTCCTAATGAGGTGCACAACTCCACTTAATGAAAGCTTATTAGCTTTAAGAAGGCTGAAGAAAGTGGCTGATCGTATTTAGTTTGTATAGTGGAATATTGTTGGTTTGTTGTGTGAATAACTTAAGCCAAAGGTGTGGGTATTTATAGTAGAAATGGAAGAGTAAAAAGTTCATCTAATGGTTAAAATTAGTGCAAGGTGTCATTTAATTAAGTGAGCCATGTAGTTACTTAAGATAAAGTCAAATTTACCATTTAATAGGTTCATTGCACATGTGCTTATTTCTTACATTTTTTTATTCTAGTTCTTTGTACCTAGTTACTGTTTTATCAGAACATAAATGTATCTAGTTACCATTGTTAGTTCATTTGTAAAGAAATTTTTATGCATCTGGTTACTATATCATTAACCCATGCATGCACATAGTTACTACTATTGGTTAATTTGTAACAGATGCCCAGTTTATTTACTTGCCTTTCCTTATATTATTTCTAAATTAATTAATAAGTTGTAGTTACTAAATGCTCCACATATATATAACTAATGAAACTTTACATTTTGCTAAATAGACTTGTCGCGGTGATTTTTGGATACCAAGCTATTAATTAGCGTTGACTCGCAATTTTAAGTTCACCACCGATCTTTTATTTTTCCGAGGAAAAGGGAGAAAGTTCGAAAAAAACCCTATTTTTTAGAGATCAAGGTTCGGGGGTTGGTTACGCAAAGGGAAGGTATTAGCACCCTAAACGTCTATAGTACTCTATAGGAACCTCTTGTTTTTATTTATCTTTATGCTAAATTGATTATTTGTTTGTAAAATAAATGCCTAAGTGTGACAAGACTAAAGTGATGAGATTAAAAGAAAAGGAAAATGTTTTTGTTATTTTGTTGATTTGGAAAGACAAAGTCTTTTGCCTACATACCCGAATGAGATCAAAATCATGTAGTTCGGGGTGAAAAGCCGAGTGATTGGTTTTGATTGATTTTAAAGTTTGAAAATATTTTGAGAAAGATAAGAGGCCGAAAAGGCATAGAAGAGATAAAATGTCCGTTTGATTGATTTTAAATTGAAAAAGGTTTGATTGATTAAAGATTGATTAAAGTTTGATTAAGGAAAGAAAGTTCAAAGATTGACTTTTTTGAGATTTTGATTATTTGAAATGTTTTTGGGTTTTGACTATTTGACTTTTTTGTGAAAATTTTGATTAAGTCCTAAGGTCCAGAGACTAAGTTATGCAGAGATAATCCAAACGCGCCGGATCCCTCAAAATGACGTTGGATCAAGTGAGGGTCCTTTTCCTCGAATACGGTCCTTATTACATTATCGTCCTCGACATAAAGCAGAATAAATAAATGTGAGTGTCGGTGCATATTCTCATTTATATTTTTACATTGGACCTAAATATATTCTAATGGAAATAAAATAAATGACAAAAATAATAAAATAAAATTGCAAATGTATTAAAATAAATATGCTAAAAAGAAATAAAAATGCAAGACAAAAAATAAATATGGTGCATAAAATAAATAAGGAAAAAAAATGCAAGACATAAAATAAATATAGTGCATAAAATAAAAATAAAAAAAAATAAGATAAAAATGCAAGACATAAAATAAATATGGTGCATAAAATAAATAAAGAAAATAAAAATGCATGATGCAAGGCAAGAAAAATAAACATGGTGCATAAAATAAATAGAGAAAATAAAAATGCATGAAATGCAAGACATAAAAATAAATATGGTGCATAAAATAAATAAAGAAAATAAAAATGCATGATGTACTGAAAATTAAAGGCAGTAAAATAAAATGCATAAAAATAAATAATAAAAATGCAAGAAATGAAATAAAAAAGAAAAAAAAAAGAAGAAAAGGAAAGGAGAAGAACGGGGGGGGGGGGGGGGGGGGGTGAAAAGCAAGCAGAAAAGAGAAGAGATGAAGAAGAGAGATGGGCCACGCTAAGTACAGTGGGCTGCAGAGGAGGGAAAAAACCAGACCAGTTCGGTCTGAGAGAACCGAACCAGTTCGGTATCTATTTATATGCCAAAGTCCGGTTTTCCTTCATTTTTCCTCTCCTTCTATCTCTCTTCACTTCCTCTTATTCTCTGAACTCTCTTCTTACAGCCACCGGAAATAGTTTTCCGACGCGGTGGCCGCCGACCAAGACGGCGGCGCCGCCGCGCCGGAGCAAGCAAACTCCCCTTTTTTTTAACTTTTTAAAATTCCTTTTTTCCCTTCTCCTCGAAAATCAATTCCGATTTTTCAAAATCCTTTTTGAAATTACTAGATCTAAGTTTGAAATCTTTTGAAAATTACCTTTCCCTTTCTTAAAATGGCTTCGGATTTGAGGGGTTTATGGTTCGGATTTGAGGGGCCTTGATGATTTTGGGTTCGTGAAGTTCGGATTCAAAGATTTGGGTGAGGTTTAGGCCGAATTGTGTTGTGTTGTGTTCGTGTTTTGATTTTCGAAATCAGCTTTGATTTTGATGATTTTGTGGTTCCTGTGAAATTTGTGGTTGCGGTTTGGCTTTGTATTTGTTGTGTTGGTTCAGTTTGTATTCTGATTTATTGTGGATTTTTAGTAAAGCCTGGCTGGATTCTGGATTTGTAGTGGTGGTGTTGGTGGCTCACGGTGGTTGAGTGAGTTTTCTGTGGTGGCTAGATTGTACTGGCTCTGACTGGGTGTACTATTCCTGACTCTGACACTGTGCATTAAATGCACTATTTAAAGGACACTGACTAGGGTTTGAGCAATGACAAAAATACCCCTTTGGGGCTGGACATAATTTGGACCTAAAATGACTGAAAAAATAAACAAAAACAGTAAAATAAAAAGGCTAAAATGCACTTTTGGCCCCTCAAGTTTCCGAACTTGCGATTTTGGCCCCCCAAGTTTGAAAATAGCACTTTTGGCCCCCTAAGTTTCACCCCATTTGCAAAACCATGCAAACCATGGTCCCCCTTTGACCGAGACAAAATCAAGGGGGCCAAAATTTTGCATGGTTTTGCAAAGGGGGTGAAACTTAGGGGGCCAAAAGTGCTATTTTCAAACTTGGGGGGTCAAAAGTGCATTTTAGCCAAATAAAAACAATAATAATAAAAAACGAAAATAAAAATAAAAAGAAAAACACTAATAACAAAAAAAAAGAAATTAAAAAAAGAAATAAATAATAATAACTAATAATAATAATAACAAAATAAAAATAAAAAAAAATAGAAAACGGTCGCCTTCGGAACAAACATGAGGTATTTTAAAATACCTCCCTGCCGAAATTTCGTCTGAAACGACGAAAATTTCCAGCTTAAAAAGATGAGAAAAGCGAATTGAAAATGGGTAAAAAATGGGGTATGACAAGACTATATGTAACATATTTTCTCAAACTGATACTAATTATTGCTATAATGTATATTTTACTAAAAATATAATATTTAAAAAAAAATGGGACGTTACACCAACTGTTCAAGCCCACCAAATAGGCTTTTTCTGGGAGTACATACCAAAATCTAGTTGATTCAGGATAGCCTATCAGTGTTAGAAATTTGCCCAAATCTAAAGTGTTAATCTCAATCATATCCCAACTACCCTCAGGTTCAAATATTTCTCCATTTAAATATGCAACTATCGGGTCAGAGGTGAAATATCCCTTGTGGTGGAATCTTATCTTTATCATATTGACAGATGGCCTGGTTGTATTGAAACAAACAACACAAATAGTAAACAATGACTAAGGAGGGTGTATTGAATTGGGATTTCGAAGGATTTTATAAGACTTTTTGGTTATAGAAAAATCTTGAGGTATTCAATAAAGATTTTAAAAAATTAGAAATAATTCTCGTGGTATTCAATTAGGATTTTCATGATTTTTTAAAGAGTCCAACAAAATCCGGTGGTATTCAATCAAGATTTTTCACAACTTAAAAATTGTCTCTTGGTATTCAAAAATGTATAGATTTTAATGGATTACTTGGTAGAATGGATTTTGTGAGACTTTTTAGTTGAAAATTTTAAAACTAACAATCTGATTCAAAGACCTAAGATTTCTTGAGACTCTTTTTACTCCCATTATATGTTCTTTCGTCGTTTCTCCCACTTCACTCATCAACATCCTTTCATTTTTTATTGTTTTTCTTTGAGCGTTATGTCATGTCTGCTTTCTTTTCTTTTTTCCAGATTTTAATTTTGTGGTTCTCGTCGTTTTTATTTAACGAAGTGGTTGTCATCGTTGATCATATTTATTATTTCATTTTTTTTACTCAAGATCACGTTACCAAATGTTTATTGTTTTTTTTCCTGTTCTTACATGTTTATTCTATTAGTATCAATACGTTTTTTTTAAGGAATGAGTTTTAATTTTATTAAGTAACTATTATTATTATATTAGTAGTCAATCTCATAATAGTAAAAAAAAGATATATATCTCGTTAATTGTTAAAGAAAAAGTTATTTCAAATTTGAAGTTTTTAATTGTCTTAAAAATATTATCAATTTATTGTTCAAACGGAACAACATGTATAAGAAGATGATAATTTATGGTAGAATAGTTTAGCTTCAAGTATGTGAAAAAATATTACTTAGGAAGACATGAAACTAGAAACGCTTTGTTATTGAAAAATTTAAAAATTGTATCGATTTTTTTTTATCTTGCAAACCTTTGATTTTTTATTAACTTTAGCCATCCACTCTTGTAATTTTGTATTTTTGTTAATATTTGATAAAGTCATGTCAAATATTACGGATTCTCATGAAGTACTTTCAAATCTTAAAAAGTCTTTGAGTTAAAATCTCTTGAAATCTTAAAAGTCTTTTATAAAAATCTTGAAAGTTAATACATTTCTACACAATCTTTTAAAATCTTCAAGATTTTTTTTTTGTCAAAATAGTCTTTTAAAATCTCAATCCAATACACCCCCTTAAAGCTTATGTTGACCAACAAAAAAATCAATAAAAACCATACTTTTACAATAAATTTACAATAATACAGTAAAGAGCTTGAATACACTTACTCTGGCATGAAAGCTTCATGCACGTTTCCATCATCCTCTTTCGCAAGCACAACCTTCTTCTTTGCCATTGACTCCCTCGTCTTTGTCTTTCCACTGTTGTTGTTAGCCATCATTTCAGTCTTCTTCATCTTTCCACAATCACTGTTCGTTGTTGTTTCCTTCATCTTCGCCTTTCCACGGTTGTTCTTCGCCATCGGGATTAGGGTGATTAGGGTTTCGTTTCAGAAGGTAATTTGCGAACAGAAGTTTATAGTTTCGTTTAGAGAAATGAAAACGAGATGAAATGGTTTAGATGATTAGGGTTTTGTTTGGGAGGAGAAGAACAAAAGGTGATTTGCGATGAGAAGCCATGAGAGAAGATCAAAGGTTTTAGAAAATTAGGGATTTCTGATTTGGGGGGTGTGGTGGGAAATTTGCGAGGGTTAATGAGTCATGGCACGTGACCTCTTTTCTATTAAACCAATTATTTAAATTTTAATTTTAAAAAAAATTCAATTTACACACATGGAATTCATTAATTGAAGACACGTCAACAATATGAGATACATCAACACTGAAACACACGAGGGGCTATGAAACCAGAAATGGGGTAAAAGAGAGGGTGCAAAATCGCTCAATTAAAAGGATGGGGTGCAAGATCGCACAATTGACAAAAGATAGGGGACAAAGGTGCAATTAAGCCTAACTTTTTATTACAATTCTACCCTTTTTAAAGTAAATTTTAATCATATAAATATGACATTTTTTATTTTCTATAATATAAATATGACATGAATGCAATCACAATATATATAAATTACATATTTTTACTTAGTAGATTACATTTTATTGATCCTTATCACAATTGAATATGAAATTATTATTTTTACAAATAATTTCTATACGTGTAAAACAACAATAGTTCTCTTCATTTATAATTAATAATAGTTTGTGAGTCAATATTTAAAACTGTAAAAGCCAATAGAACTAAAGAAGTATGCATGTTAATCAAAATTTATGTGCATTGATGTATATTGAAACCCAGGGATAAACATAGGTGAGGTAGAGTAATGTTGCAGTGAGAACAAAGGCGGAAGAAGGAAAGAAGGTCTACTGTGAGTGTGAAGAACAAGAAAAAGAGAAGAAAGAATGCTGTGAGCAGGCACCATATAAGAAGAAAATTGAGTAGAGGAATAGACAAATAAAACGAGGGTAGAATAGTAATATTCAATACTTAAGTTTCATTCTATTGAATACACCCTAAATTAGGGGAATGAGAAATTAAAGGATTGAGTGGTATATCCATTTACATCCCATCAATCCGGAATTTAATTATATGTTTGTTCATTTCACGATATCAAATCAATCAAAACATAACCTAAAAATAATATCATATTGATATCTCTTTCAAAAAAAAAATATCACATTAATATCAACTTAACTAAGCACCTAATTTTTGTAAAAAAAAACCACTTTTTACACATTCTAATTTTAAAATCTGAAGGTGTTCAAAACATATAAAAGATAAATGATATTTGTACAATCATTTGTTAGGTTCTAAAACCTCGATGTATAAACCGACTTGTAAGATAAGGGATGTTACTCTTTATATACCATCTTTTTCGGAAGGACATCAGCACCTGTCTTCAAATTATTTGGTTGACAAGTAATTGGATTATTTAGAAGGAACACAGCTTTAGGATCTTTCAAAATGAAGAATCCGCCTTTCAATTTTCATGTTTGGTGGACTAAACTGTTAGTTTGTCTAGGTTACTCCACCTTGTAATGAAGTAATTTGGCTGCAGGTGTTTTTTGTTTTGCATTTTGTATTTTGATGCTTTGTAGTGTTTTCTGGTTAGGCACACCTTGTGGTTAATTTGGTCTCTTTTCTCTCCGGTATTTATTTAATTATCTCTTTAGCTTCTTCAAAAAAAACTCTTTATATTCTATAGTCCGACCTTATATTTAATCTATGTGGGACCGAGATTGAAATAGTGAGGCCTTATTTTATCTTTGTTTATAGTCTATCAATTTATTAAAAAATAGAGCTTTATTAATATAACTTTTTCATGCAAATTATTGATATAACTTTGGATATATAGATATGCACGGATCTAAAATGTATAACATATTTAAACATTTATACACTAAAAATTATAGTAATTGAAGTCTCCATTTCTCTAAAAATAAAGAAGATCTTTAGTCGTCCCCATGAGCAGAGTATAACTTAATTGATAGGGACAATACATCGTAATATGTAGAGGTTGGGGTTCGAATCCAGACACCAATTTATTCATCTTAAAGATGAATTCTAGTCATTAGATTACAAAGCTCAGCCACACATGTATGAGAATTTAGAAATATGAAACTATTTTGTCTCAATTCAATGATATAAAGAAGAAAATAATCATATCATGTTATTCGAAATTAGTTTGCAATAGGTTGAGCAAACATAATGCTTCTTGAACTTTGCAAAGGTAGAAGAAAAGCATTGAAATGCACTAATGAACCACGTTATGAGCAATTCTGCTAACACATTAGCCTTATCCTAACACTGAATATTAATAAGAACATCTTAAGAAGTTGTCAAGCCATCTTTTCAACTGGACCATTACGCATTTTAGCACAATACTCAAATAGGCTTCCATCAAAACAACGTCTCACAGCTTCTTTTGACAGAAAACCTTGTTCATCTTTTGCTAGAATATACAAAGCACCCCATTCAAATTTGCTGGCAGCCCTGCAAATGGTTAACTTAAAGATATTCATTCATTCATTCACCTAAGTTCAGTTTGATTAAGATTGACATCTACATATGAGATAATTGTATGTGTATGAAACATCTAGGTAGAGATATTAAAAAATGATTCATGGACAAATAATTTTTTTGTACTCTTAATCATGTGCAAATATATGGTTAATTCAGCTGAGTAAATGGTTAATTCAATTTAGGTTGAAAATTGCGGTTAGTGATGCATTTGAATTGATCAAAATTTTAGCCATAAATTAAATTAATCATCTACTTGAATTAAGTATATTTTTGAACATAATTAACTAGAGAGAAATGATATTTGAACATCCATTTTGTGACAACTTTTGTGACAACTTCCTCATACTCACGTTATTTTTTACTTTATCTCTCTATTGCTTTGGTTTTCGTACAAATACCTACTTTTTCTTTGTAAATTATGGTTGTCTCATAAGTTGTCAACCAAATCGTGGTTCAAATAACACTCCTCTTGACTGGATGCAACGAGTGTATAGAAAGTGGATGTCCATCGTTACGGATAGAAATTACCAGCCGAAGAAGTCATATGCAACACTGTTTGCTTGAGTCATGTGCCATAGCTCCCACATTGTTAATTTATCAGGCACTTCACGAGCATACTTACTGAACATTAGTTCCAAATTTGTCGGAATGAACCTAAAAAATATTGTTTTAGCAAAGAGTACTTGATAGTACAACTACAAAATACCAATATGAAAAGTTGACATTAATATATCAATCTTAATTAATTTATTTTTCTCACCTTCCCTCTGTGTCATAGCTACCTGAATCACTTCCATGTTTTGCTCTATGTATATTTTGTATGTAGATTGGTAATAGAGGTGAAGGTAGCCATGTCTGTAGAAGAAATACAAAAAATTGAGTACAAGTAAGAGATGGCAATAATGGCATAGGCTAGTAATTGTAACATAGATGAAGGTAGCTATGTCTCACAGGAAGAGTAGAATAACTCATAGCTGCATGAAGAATAATTGTAAATATGAAGGAAGAAACCACATTGAAACCAAGTGCACGGAATCCTACAAAATTATGAAAATAACAATGAAAGTAAGGTATTTCATTCACATTAAATTATGTATTACTACAAAATAAAAAATAATAGTGCAAACTTTGGGCCATTAAGCTTGTCAAGAAGTAATCTTATAAAAGTTTTTAAGTCTCTTAAACAAATTTTTGGAGGCAAGATAGTTGTTACAAATTTTCTAATTTTTTGTCTTTTATTCTTTTTTGAAAGAATGATTTTACCTATCTTATCTTATATATAAAAGTTATTAAGCCTCTTAACCTATTTTTTGGAGCTATAAGTAGGGTTAATATTGTAATTTAATATCTATTTTAACTAATTGAATTTAAATTCACTATCTTGCATAAATTTAAAAATTGTTCTTTAATAGGTAATTACATTCGTTGATGTATTTGTTTTTTTATTTATCTATATTTTTGGATCTATTATATTGTAATAGAGTCAACAAGAGATTTTAAATAATTCTTATCAACAATCTCTCTGATGTGATAAGCCTTAGAAGCGTCGAGGAGGAATTGAATGGGATGTCGGAGACTTGGAGATTTTAACAAATGTCCTAATTTTTTGCCTTTTATTCTTTTTTTAAAGAATGATTTTACTTATCTTATCTTATATATAAAAGTTCTTAAGTCTCTTAACCAATTTTTTGGAGCTATAAGTAGAGTTAATATTGTAATTTAGTATCTATTTTAACTAATTGAATTTAAATTCACTATCTTGCATAAATTTGAAAATTGTTCTTTAATAGGTAATTACATTTGTTGATGTATTTGTTTTTTTTATTTATCTGTATTTTTGGATCTATTATATTGTAATAGAGTCAACAATAGATTTTAAATAATTCTTATCAACAATCTCTCTGATGTGATAAGCCTTGGAAGCTTCGAGGGAGGAATTGAATGGGATGTCGGAGACTTGGAGATTTTAACAAATTTCCTAATTTTTTGCTTTTTATTCTTTTTTGAAAGAATGATTTTACCTATCTTATTTTATATATAAAAGTTCTTAATTCTCTTAACCAATTTTTTGGAGCTATAAGTAGGGTTAATATTGTAATTTTATATCTATTTTAACTAATTGAATCTAAATTCACTATCTAGCATAAATTTGAAAATCGTTCTTTAATAGGTAATTACATTCGTTGATGTATTTGTTTTTTTATTTATCTGTATTTTTTGATCTATTATATTGTAATAGAGTCAACAAGAGATTTTAAATAATTCTTATCAACAATCTCTCTGATATGATAAGCCTTAGAAGTGTCGAGGGAGGAATTGAATGGGATGTCAGAGACTTGGAGACATGCCTTAGAAGCGTATGACTTTTGAATGAGTAGAAGCAAGACAGAGTATATGTAATGTAATTTCAGCAAAAGGTGAAGTAGTTCTACCTTAGACATGAAACATGGATATCATATCATGCAAGTTACACAGTTTAAATATCTTGGGTCCATAATATAAAATGACGAATAAGTAAAAGCAGATGTAAATCATCGTATTCAAGTTGGATAGTTGAAAAGGAGAAGAGCCTCAAGTGTTTTATGTGATACAAAAGTACCATTCAAGTTGAAGGAAAAAATATCATACAGTTGTCAGACCAACAATGTATTATGAAACAGAGTGTCGAGCGGTTAAGAATCAGCACGAGAATAAAGTAAGTTTAGCGGAGATGAGGATGTTAGGTTGGATGTGTGGTAAGACTAGATGAGATAAGATTAGAAATCACAATATTATAGAGATAGTTGAGGTAGCACCTATAGTATAAAATATTGTGGAAAACAGGCTTAGGTGGTTTGGACATGTAGAGAGAAAACCTATAGATTATGTAGTAAGAAGAATAGATCAAATTAATAGAGGATAAAAATATTACAAGAGGTATAGGAAGACCTAGAAAAACTATAAGAGAAACTATTAGGAAAGATTTATAGACTAATGAGTTGTATCTAAATATGGTTTATGATATAACAATATGACATATTTCAATCCATGTAGTCGACCCCACTTAGTGGAATAATGTTTGGTTGTTGTTGTTGTCTTTTAGAAGCATTAACTCATGCAAAACAATAATTATTATAACATTTCATGTTCAACTACCGCATATATTAGTCAATTATATAATCAATTTTCGGTGCATCGTACGGGTCCAAGTAATAGCGATAGACAACTCTATAAAAAGCTACAAAAACTCAAGACAATTTTTTTGTCTTTGTTTAGATCAAAATGATAAACACATAGAATAAGATTAAAGAGTTAATATTGTCATCTATTTGTGTTAGCTATACCAATAAGTCCATCATTTTTTTTAATCCAATAAGTCCATCATTGTTAACACGTATATATGGACCTGTTTCCCCAACAACAGTTGTGGGTGCACTACAACATTTTTGAACTTAGGCCATACTTCAAAAAGCGTAGACAAAGCCACAAAATCCGTGGCTAAAGCTTTACACCACGGTTTGGCCACTGTTTTTCAAGTGTGGTATATGCGCCCGTGGCCTATTCCCTATGGCCACGGATTTTTTCCTTTGCCCACGAAATTATTAAACCGTAGTTTAAAATTCATCAATAGGACACGGTTTTATGGCTTAGTTTAAACCACGGTTTTTGGCATTTTGTTTAGGCCACGGTTTTATAGGTGTAGCCTAAACTTTAGACCATGTTTTATGACCGTGGCTACTGTTTTTTTAACTGTTGCCTAAGCCTTAGAGTCAAACCATGGATTTAAAGCCCTTTTTTAGTTCCAGGTGTTGTCGTTATTGTTATACTACTCATTCGTTGACTAAACTTTTGATGACGAGCGTTGCTCATACTTTTAGCTACAATGATGTCTATTTATTTTTGTGCCTTTATGCCATATTTTTTAATATTTCTTAAAATAAATAAACATGATTGAAAAAATAATTCAAAAAAAGGAACATAACTTAACATAACAGTGTCTTAAAATATATATTTAACAAAGGAAAAACATAGTCGTCTCGAACAAAATCCTCTAGCATCCACAAAAAACCAATTCATGGTTCATCAATCATAGCAGCCAAGTGTCTTGTCTTCCAAAGAAAAAACAACTAAGTTTTTGATTCCAAAAAATAAAATACAACTAAGTCTTGCATTTCCAAAACATAAAACAAGTATTACATGCAATCCACTAGCTTCATTCCTCTTGAGGATAATCTTCGGGTCCAAACTGTAATAATAATAAAAATTACATTAATATAAATAAAACAAAAAATAAAGATGTAATAAAGGCACAAATGTTTTTAAATCTGTTACTTTTTTTAGTTTACATATACAATTTGATATAGAACATAGTGCAAAATATTGAAGAGAGACTAAAATGATGTGTGAGTATTATAGGTACACCCGTGTCAAAGACCATAACAAAGACATTAGTTCATTTTAATGTCAGAACAACATAAAGTGCACCAATGCCAGAAGAACACAACTGAAATAAACCAAATAACATCATTCCTCCAATACTCATCTACTGCATATTCAAGACAACTCATATACTATCATGCACAAAATTATTCATCACTTAAGCAAGCAAATAGATGCATAAAATGTCCAAAATTTAGTTACAACAACATATAATTTTTCTAAATTATGCAAAATCATCCAATTCATTTAGTTAATTAACATTCTATATAGAATGTCATTAACAGTTGAAGCATGTCCAAACTTCAACATTCTCAGTCCAAAACATTAATTTTCTATTAAGTGATGTCTTTTACAATTCTTTTACTATAAAGTTATCTAATCTTAAAATCAAGTAACTCAAACTAATATATCATACCTTTTCAGGAACATGGGTTGATGTAGACGAATGGTAAGCTACACTATTTGCAATGCCCAAAGCATGTCCCATCATGTTATCCACATCATCTTCACTTAAATTTGGATTTTGTTGCACTAATACACATTTTAGAAGTGACTCATATGCTTCCATCCTCTTCTTTGTCAATGACTCGTATGCTTCCATCCTCTCCTTCATGCTAGTCATTTCACCTTCATAGTGTTTCTTAATGTTGGCAATTTCTTCATTTTTCTTCAACATTGATGGTGTAGCTGTTCTTCCAAAACAACGAACTCTACCGGGCTTTTCTTTACCAAACAAAGACTGAAACGCTTGGTCTGGAGACTGATTAGAATCTTGGATTGAATCCTGAAGTTTGGTCTGACATAAAGAACAAAAAAACCAGCTATAAGGATAAAAAAATGTAAGTAGTTAAAAGTATATAATAAGAACAATAAGAAGAAGAAACATACAATAGCTTCCTCTGTTTCTTCATCAGTTTTTCCTTTTCGACGCTGACGTGTTTCAATAAACATTTCTGCTTGGGTGACTTCCTCTCCATCAACCTTCTTTGCACGCTTTATTGGTAAGAGATAAAAAATAAAGTAACAAATATTGATTAAGAAAAATTGTTGTTTTATATACAACATTAACACAAATAAATCTAAATACTTTACCAATTTTTGTCGAATCATAGCAAAATTTTTTGGCCCCATTCGATGCATAAACTTCTGCTTAGCCTTATTGACAATATTTTTCTGGCTTATGTTCTGCAATGTAGGAGAAAAAAATCTAAAAATGTATAAAAGAAGATACTTTCCCCACCAGTTCATATCTTTAATATAATAACTTAAAGAATGTACACATTTACTTGGATAGTAGGATGGTCCCAAAATTTCAACAATTTCTTGAAATGAGGTTCTGGTACTTCATCAGGCCTGTGCTTTAACCTATCCTTTAAGGTTGAATATTTCAGATAATGATTTTGCTTGATTTGACGTTTGTAACGTCTCCAAGCATCATTGATTCGAGAAAAAACAGCTTTCCTTCCTTTCTCAGGAATAATAAATTTACCCTAAAAAATATTATTGACATTAACATCTGATAGCCATTTTACGATCAAATAAAATATGATAGATAAACTCTTATACCTGAACAAAACTCCATATATCTTTCTCGTGATTCTCTACAACTTTCTTAAAGTTTGTGTAAATGAAGGGACAAAAAGTTGAGTTCCTAGCGATGGTGCCAAGAAAATAACTCAAGTCAGAGACAACTTTTTCATCAGGTCCAATCGGTTCTCCAATATCATCAAATATAACTTCTTGACGATCTTGAATTTTTCTTGCATGTATTTTCAAGCATTGAGTAGGTCCACGTGTTTTTTTCTTAATTGTACCTATTTTAACATTAAACTTATAACATAAGATAAAATCTTAAAACGAGTCACATAAATATATAACAAACAAAGTTCATTGTTTTCACATTACCATTATTTTCACCATCTTCCTCTTCATTTTCTTCTTCCATGGCATATTCTCCATCTTCGTCTTCATTTTCCAACTCTTCTTCATCTTCTTCATCATCGAGTACATTGTTTTCCTTAAGAAACTCTTCAATTGTTGTTGATTTGCACAACGGAATTCTTTTTGTCTTCTTTGTTGCACTTTGTTGACTTTCCATTGTCTCATCATTTTCATCCCCCACCCGTTTTTTGGGATTCTCTCTTGTTCCTGAATTGTCATTTTCAGCATAGGTGATTTTCATGGGTGACTCAACTTCTTCAAGAACTACCTTTCTCACAGGTTGTTTCTTTGGATACTGATTTTGCACAAGTCCTTTACTTTGAGTCATAAGGTTGCCTCTTTGATCTTGATTTTGTCTGGACCCTTGGTTTTTAGTCACCGATGCTTCATTTGTGACTCTCTTGGGATTAAACATCTCTTTTTTTTGCAGAGATCCTTTGCTTTGAGTCATAAGGTTGCCTCTTGGATCTTGGTTTTGTCTTGACCCATGGTTTTCAGTCACTGATGCTTCATTTGTGACTTTCTTGGGATCAAACTTCTTTTTTGTTGGATCAGGACCCCTATTTGCGGTTAAGTCCTTTTGACCAATTGTTGTGAAATTTGATAATTTGATTGGTGCTTGAGGTGCAATCCTAAACAAAGGCTTTTTGACTCCATGTATTTCCTTGTCTAATCTTGTAGCATTAGACCTAACTACATTTGTAGTTGACAGCTTGTTTTGATTGCTAACATTTTCTCTATTTGCAGCCACATGTGCATCAGATTTTTCAATATTATTAGCTACATTTTCACGCTTGATGCTGAATATCCTAGCCAATTCAAAGCTTGATCTTGCGTTGGGTAGCTCAAATTTGGAAGTACTTGTTCCACCCTTGTCTTGAGCTTTCAACTTTGGCTCTAAACTTTTTTCCTTATTAATTTTCTAAGGAAAAAATTTAAAGAAAAAAATAATTACCAAGCTGTATCATCAAAAATGTAATTACAAAAGTACACAAACAAGGTGTTTTATGTTTTAGTAATCATAGAAATGTTTCAATACTTATAATAAAAATTCTAGTTAAAGAGTTGGATTAAAAAAAAAAATATGAACTCAGAGAGTTGTTGAAATATTGGAAATTAAACATCATAAGCAATTTTCAGAAAACTATAGAATCAGATTGAGAGAATGTTACTGACCGACGATGGTTTCGAAATCAAAGAAGAGGGTTTGAAAATGGATTGTGATAGTTGATGCAACTTGAGAGCATCTATCCTTTTCTGATTTTCTTCTATTGTTTTGCGTCGAACTTCTTCATATGATGGTGGCTTCATATTCTGCAAGCATTGAAGACAAAGTCAAAACGATGGAAAGATACAAATAATGTTTGCTAAAATAACATAATTACTGCTAGCACAAGAAGCTTCACCCATAGCCATGCCCATACGAAGAAAAAATTCCTAAAAGAAAATTTCCGGGATCACAAAACAAACAAATACACCTTATCCAAAGTAGTAACTTGCACAATGCCTCCAAGCCAATTAAGAGAACACAATGATATTAATAGGAGAAGTTCAACTGCACTTTCTAGTGCAAACATTTAATTTAAATCAACTTATCCAATTTATGTAATAGTGTTTTTTGCTAGTTTGAACTAATATTTTCATAACTAAGTGATATCAGTTTCCTATGACTTCCAAATAGAGGCTACTTCAAAGAACAAAACAATGTAAAAGCTCGTAAACACCTAGTACATATAACTTTCAAACAAAAGCAATTGTGATTAACATGTTTTGAGACTAGGAATATTATGAATACACTATATATTTGGTCCATTTAATGAAAATCAATTTAACCCCCTTGCAAAAAAATTCACGTTGAAAAATGTGTTGACTTTTAAGAAATAAACCATAAAAATGTCTCAAAGAAAGTTAGTGCACCACATTCCAGATCATACTAAATGTCCATGTTAAAGCTATAAACACATGTAGGCATGTTAAATCTATAAATGTCCATGAGTAGACACATCACTACTCTAAAGTAATCCCAAATTGAGGTTTACTTGAATTGATTAGTATCAGGCTTACCCTTCATTTCATTTAATTGAAGTTTTGCATCATTTGTACTTGTTGCAGTCACTGTAAGAACTTTTACATTGGAGGTGTTAATTCCAAATTAAGGTTTACTGGAATTTATTAATATTAGTAGCTTACCCTTTACATTCTAGTGTGAAGCTTTGCTATGCTCGTACATGGCCCAATCCAGGTAATTGTATTCACTTCTACTTTCTATTCTATTTCTTCTAGTTTACAATATAGGCAAAATTGATATGTGTTGTACCTTTTTCGTTGACATAAGTGGTGAACATCCTATAGATTGGAACTAAGACATTGTTTATGATGCTTTTCCAAAGTAAAACAAGCTCCCTTTTTCAATAAGTACTGTTCTAACAGAACCATTTCATATACTGACAATTCAAACCTAAAAAAATAGCATAACAATGCTGAAATCTTGGTACAAAACATAAAATCAAAATGCTAAAATAAGGTTTAGAAAATATGAAGAACCCAATTCAGTTATCAACAACTCATCAACATCAACATGAACTCAATCTGGGTATAAATTTTGAAGACAATCCACAACTCATCAACATGAACTTAGTTGAATTAAAGATAAATAGAGTAAAAATTGAACATAAATCAAATGGGTTTTGTGACTCACTTACTAAATCAAAAGGGACAACTGAAGAGATTAACTACAAAACCTAATTGTAACAATAGATTAATAACCAGTTTCACGTTTTTGGGGATTTTGAAAATTTAGGGTTTATTAAATTTGAGATAAATCGAAATTTGAGAGAAATACAACTTACCCGGAAAGAGAATGGCTCAAATCAAGTGAAGAGAGAAGGTCTGGAAGAGGTTGGACGCAAGCACAAAGTCCAGCGAGTGAAGAGAGAAGAGGTTGAAGGTCCGACGGAGGGAGGTAGGTCAAAGGTGGAGAAAGGGTCGTCGGTCGGTGGAAGAGATTCGGAGGAGAAGAGAAGTTGGAGGAGTTCAGTGAGTGAAGAGAGAAAAGGAGAGGTCGTGTACTCTTAGATCTATTTTAACAATGTTTTTTTTATAAAATTATTTTGTTTGGCATTGTTGACAAAAAAAAAATTTATCTGAAAATTTTTTGGGGGGAACTTTTTGTCATAGCGCCAAACTAAAAATGAAAATAAGGAGGGTTTGAAGGCTTGGTTTTGATAATTTAATAGGGCACGGTTAATGTTTGGGAAAAATGAGGAGCTATTAAATGTTAATAGACCACGGTTCTTTTCGTGGCCACAAATATCCACAATTTTGCACCGTGGTTAAACAGTGGCCTATAATGTAATGGGCACGGTTTTTTCGTTGGAAGGCATTAAGTGTATTGTATATGTAATTTTTAAGCCACACTTCCAAAATTTGTGGCTTATTCTTGTTTTAAGCCACACATTTTTTGTCGTGGACAAGTCAAGTGTGGTCTAAACTCAAAAATGTTGTAGTGGTGTAGCCAATTTTTTTTTTTTTTAAAAAAAACATAGTAAAATTTTAAGTAGCTCCTACCAAATGTTGAAATCATCATCATATATATTTTTAGGTTAAATAAGTTTTTGTTTGGTGTAAATATAGAGAATTTTGTTTTTAGTCCTCGAAAAAAATAGCATATTGGGGATTAGCCCCTTTGTTTCACCAAAAAAATAAAACAAAATAGTAGCATATTTGTATCTTTATAAAAAAATTCAACACGTAATTTTGGTCCTTCTTAAACTAAAATGTATTCAATTATACATTTATGCTTAAACTTTTAAACTTTTCAATGAACTTATGTATGGATGTTAAGGACGTTATAAAAAGTTATGTTACAAAAAATTAGATTTTTTTAACATGAAATACTTAAATATGAATTTTTTAAATGTAAAAAATTTAAAATAAAATAATGAAAATCTAGGCTTAGAAATCAAATTTTGAGTTTATTATTGTAGAAAGAATTTTTTTCAAATGTTTTAAACATGTCTAAAAAAATTCATTCAAATTTTTAAAGTTTAATGATAATTAAACAATTTTAAAAGTTAAAGTTCAAGGAACTTTGTATTTTGGTCATTCTATCCATAGTTTTAAAACTCGGCTCGACCCGGCCGGTCAGACCAGAAACCGGTGGGTAGACCAGGTCGAGCAGGAAATCAGATCGGTCATGTAATTGGCCCAATGAGAATCGATCAGAATCGACATGAATCGGTAAAAAACCGGTGACTCGGCCAGGTTTCGATTCGGACCGGTCTAATTGTTTTCTTCCCTCTTTTTTTGCTATATCAGAAAAACAACATCTTTTTTTATTCCTTTCGGTTTTTTTCTTCCCCTTTTCTTTCTTACTTGATTTCTTGTTTTGATTTATTTATTGTCATTGTTGGTTTTTATTGACTTTGATTGTTTCAGTCATTATTTTGGTATCTATTTCAAACAATTGTAGTATTAGTTATGCATATACACTATACGTTAATAAGAACATTTAAATGTTGACCAAAAAAAATTAAGAGCATTTAAATTCTCTAAAAAACATTTAAATGGGTGTAAAAAAAGAGCATTTAAATATTGTTGGGCACATGTGTGATATAGCTTATAATATACAGAAAACAATGTAGTATTGTGTATTGCTAGAATTCTATTCATTTTTGTTTAATATTGTTATGATTAAGGGATTGATTTGTATTAATTTAATGAAGTGATTTATTGTCATAATTTCTTTTTATTTTATAGGTGTCATTTTTAGAGTGATTGAGTCACCAGTTCAACTCGATTTAATCTAGTAAATACTTATACAAATTTAATATAAAGACCGAGTTATATAACTGAGTCATCCGGTTCAGTCGTGCGGTTCAACCAGTAACCCAGCGGTTCGACCATTGACTCTCAAGATATGAATGACGAATATCCCAACTAATAGTCAATTAGACTATTTTTTTAGCATTTAGATAAAGTTTATTTTACACAACACCAATTATGCACAAAATGAAGATAAATAGTACTACCTTTGAATGTCTCCCATGGGTAGATAATACCATCATTGTCAATGTCGAAGAAGGCTGCATGCTGTTGAAGCACGGACATGTCATTATGCTTGTGGCCCCATGTGCCATTCACATTTTCTGCATCAGGAGCAACCAAGGCTCGTGGCATATCTGAACCAAAATTAAGTACACAAACCATAAGGGCAAACATGAAATTTGATCAAACTCCATTAATGTAGAGTCCTTAATGTCCTGTTCTTGTTTTTTTCAACGTTCCTTGTCATCATATTCTTAAATTTTAGTATTTTTATCAAAAAAAATTATTATATATAACAAAGGTGATGTATATATGCATGAGTTTGAATGCAAATGAATAAGAAAATAGATTACATACAAGGTTTGGGGAGCTTGGTATCTAAGTCATCTGGAACTTTCCTCTCAATAGTTATAGGTGCCTTGTGGGCCACCGTTGACATGGCTTCTCTAGAAGCTTCTACTTTTGCCATAGCTTCATTGGATGCAGCTTTTACTGATGCCATCACTCACTTTCTTCTTGTGGTAAAGCAATTTGATGAAGAAGTTACTACTCCTTTATGTTTTCAATTTTTGTGGCATTGATAGTGAGACATTTTAGCAATGTAAGATGCTCAATAATAGGAAGCAACAAGCTTCAGATGACTGTAACAGATTCCAAATGACTCGCTTGGTTGGGTCCCACACCTCCACATTTAGATGGACATGTGGATTGATGCAAATGGACAAATAACTATGTCCTTGTACATGTAATAAAGTCCATCAACTTATTATTTGTTTTTGTCTTTGACACTTGCTATGTACCCTCTTTAGAATAAAAGAATGTTATTTCAACAATTAAAAATTTACAATGTATTTGACACAATATGAAAAATATATCATTTATAATTATTGATTTGATGGAGGAGAAAAAGAAATTAATAAAAATACAAAATCCGTTTTTTTGAACTAGGAAAAAAAAACGAAATGGGTAACTAAATATTTGTCCAAATAACATTTTTCTTTTTTCAATACATAAACTTTTCTTCTTGAATTTATACTTTTTTTTAATATATTTTTGTTAGGATATTTAGTTATGCAAACTGTATTATATTTTCATAGGTAATTATGAAAGCGAATTGCTAGATGATTTATATATCATTGAAAACAGATACTTCGGATTATAGTTTCCACCTGTAGGCTCATATGGGTAATAAATATAAAATGAAAGTCTAATTTCTGATCAAACATGATATACACTCTTCATCTTACAAAATAGTTACAGAATTGTTAGAGAAAATAAAAACATAACGTAAATATAAGATAGAGTTGTCCTTAAAATCGTTATAAAATATTGTAGTTCTACAACAGACACCGGTTGTAGGTAACTCCTCCCTCCCCCTCTCCCTCTTAAAAATTACAACAACTGCATGTTTTCCTTGGGAGCTGAAATAGCCATTTCCCTTTAGGACTTTACCTTTAGAGAGAAACTTTTACATTCTTCAATTTAATTTTAATTCTATGCGGATAGGTTGTATTGTATGTAACAAACCAGCACAACAAATGTATATCCTTTTTTTTTTTAAAGTGTATGTTGTTCCATTAGTATGTTTATAAGTGATTCTAATTTTTTTTCCCACCAATATACAATTATATTTGGATTAAAACCGAAAGAGTAAATTTATCATCAGGATATACACAATCAAGTAATATGTGTAATATTTTCTTTCTAGCCTCCGATATGGTAAATTTTTGGATTCGTCTTGGTTCTACGTATATCATTTCTCATCGCCTAATTCCAACACACTTTTCAAACATGCAAATACGCAACATAGACTTTTCATAAATCTGCACCATCATCCTCATAACTAAAGAACGTTTTCCAAAAGTAGCGAACGTTAAGGCAAAATTTTACACTACAATGAAGAACTCGTGTTACAAGCTGCCATAGTGATCACTTGAAACATGTGCACAATGGTCATATTTTTGCAAGACAAATCTAAAGGCTTCCTTCATCTATAAATTGTAGTAGTTGTTGCACTTGAAGAGCAGGAGTTCAAGCAAAAATCATCAGTTACTTGTTTTTTCTATCAACAAGTCATTAAGCTTTTCGTTTGTAACCCTCACTCAATCTCTCTTAAACTCTTTAGTGAATCACTAATTCTGAGTGTACTAAGTCACTATCATTTGCTTCTCAAACCAAGCTTTGAGTTTTCATAAGCAAATACCACAAACATTACTTCATTACTTGTAACCACCTCAAGTCACTCCTTTGAGTTTGATTGAGTTGTTGTTTGTAAAGCCTCTTTAGACTTAAGGTGTAAGCCTGTTGAGGCTGTGATAATACGTTTTGTATTTATTCAAGAAGGATTAGAGAGAAGAAAGTGTATTGAAAACAGTTGTATCTCAAATTCATAGTGGATAATATCACAAAGATGTGAGGGCTAAACGTAACTCAAGTTAAGGGTAGGATAATGTGTGATATTCTTCTATTCTCTTATACTATTTAATAGTTGCATACACACATCACACAAATTACAGTTTTCATATTTAAATTAGGCCAAATTACACTTGGATTCCTTTAAGTATTAGGTTTGTAACATCCTTTTAGTTATTTTAATTTCATATTCATCCTTTAACTCTTCAACTATTTGCACTCTTATCCTTGTGGTTGTTAATTGATGACATGGCAAGTACACATCAGCAGAAAAAGTAATTTTTTATTCAAATCTAGCAAACTCGTCCATCTTCATCCTCTTCCTTTCATCTTCTTCATCTTCATCTTCATAAAAAATGGATCATGGATGTGTCCCTTCATATTACAAGATACGACTTTGAAAGAAGGAAGTTGAAAGTAGAAATGTGAATCTCACTTGGGGGCGAGTAGCGTATTTGGTTGAGCTAATGGATTAAAGGAGTTAAAGTTCAAGGTTTGAATCCTAACAAAGGAGAAAATACTAACATAACAACTAACATTTGTCATTAAAAAAATTTATATGAATCTCAAAATCATAAGATTTTTATTATCAAGTAGCCTAATAGCTATAAATTCACTTTGAAGATGAATAAGTAGGGTATGCGGAGTTCAAACTCCGCCCCTATATATATTATACTATGTCATTTACCAACTAAGTTAAGTTCACTGGACCTCACAATTATAAGGTTGCTAAGTCAATACTTAGTGGTCACCGTGCTAATTTTATTAATTTCATCTAGGCTTTTATTTTTTTTAATTGAATGTTGGGCCTATTTTATATATCTTAGTTAGATTAGAGTTGCACTCCTCGTATAAAGGGCCTCTTTTTATATACTTTTTAACAAAAAAATTATGAATGAATATCGTTTATTTGAATGGCTCATGTTAACTAGTTGGAACTTGACATGTCAAGGGAATCAATGTCTCATTAGTATCATCTCGTATTTGTTTAGGGCATGGCTTTTTAACATGTTGTATTAACCAAATTTTGTTAATGTAAAGCACATACATGGCTAATATATTGGATATGACCATTTGATTTTGTCTTAAAATGGGAATGTGTCATGAAATGATAATTTGTTTGCTAGTACAAGAGATGAAGGTTGTACAAGTTGGCAATGGAATGGTTTAGCAATTCTATTTTTGGTTCATTTAATTGTTTGCTACAAACTTGCAATTATGAGAACATTGAGTGCATGTTTATGTTTGGATTGATGACAACAAGTTTGTCAAAATCATGATATTTTCACAAAAATTACACTTTAAAGTGTCAAAAAAATCACGATGCTACCGTGTTTTTGTCAAATTCATATTGATTTAAGAAATGTACTTTAACTTATTCCTAAGCAAACTAGTGGTTTTATGAGGTTTAGTGCTACCAATGAGTAAAACTAGAATGGTACTGTGAAAGCTATGGTTTACTGCAGGTGTTCCATTAGTCATGTAATCATTGTAGTTTGTTAAATTCAGGTTTTGCTTATGTTGATTGACTAACTACTGTAACTACTATCTAAAATTGTTGAAGTTCTTTGTTCAATTCCAAAGTGGATTTAAAAATCAAAATAATCGGCTTTAGTGTCTTTTACTAATTTACAAGATTATTAATTTCAAATGAGCTGTAGGTTCATCTACTTGTACACAAACAGATGAAAGCTTCCCAATCGGTCAATAAGAAGTTTCAACACATGTTCCAAAATCTAAATGATTATACTTCAATTCTAAAAGAGTTCAAATGATTCATCTTGAACGTTGATGAGATTTTTTTTTTGTAAAAGTGCATTGCTCAAAGTGAAGCACACTATAGAAAAAGAATATTCGTAAGCATTTGATGTTAGTCAAAAGTAAATATATTTTTATATCGTTTCCTCAGGAACTAATGCGATATCATAAACCGTTCAACACCGATTATCATTTTAAGTTAGGGTTTAATCATGTGTTTGCTATAAACTCTTCGACTTTAAAGACGTTAATAAAAACAGAGAATAATAGAGCGTAAAAAGCGTTAGGATCAAAGTTCATCAATCAAACATCGATTATATTCTAATGATCATATATATGGATTCTAGCTTTTCTTATATACGATATTATCACGTATCATTCGACAACGTCATTCGTGTCCAAATGACGTTGTGAGATCGATCGTATCGTTTAATCGACGATGTCTCAATCTATTAAACGATTCGAAAGCTTTACGTTCCAATACTTTGTGTGATTATCAAAACCAAATTTCATGTCTAGAATTTCTTATTTTGATAGAAGATTATTCTAAACCTAGATTCAAAAGTATTTTTCAATAACATTTAAATCAAACATAATAATGAAAAACAAAATAAACTCAATGATATATAAAAGGCTAGAATCATATATTTGAATGATCAAAAGATTACATCTAAGATTGATTGATTACCTCTAATCCCAACAAAGGGGATTTAGTTGTTCATTTTCATGACAACAATACAAAAGTGGAAAGAAAGATGAAGATCCAAAGCTAAGACTTGATTTCTCAAAGATTCTTAGTTAATCTACACTTAGATCACTTTTGCTCTATGAAGAATACTTTTTAGCCCTATTCTCTTTTTGGAAGTATATGTTAATAATCAGAAAATGAGCTAAAAGGCTTAAATACTATCTGGTTTTTATAAGGCTCGCTACAGCGATGAGTTGGTCGCTGTAGCGATGGAAGGTTTCTTGGCCTTTGGGTTTGCTCCACGTCAGCAAACGGGGTTCAAACCGCCATTGGTCGCTATAGCGACCAGATCCATCAGCGATGGAACCTTAGTTTCTCCCTGCCTAGGCGCCCTATAGCGGCTAATCCTCCGCTGTAGCGATGAAGCCTTATCAATTCTTCATGTTTCTTTGCTCCATTTCAGGTCCTAGCATGGTATTTCCTACACAAATGGATGGGGTAAGACATAGGATCAATAATTTGGCATTCGATCAATAATTCTGAGCTTATCCTATGATAACTTGCAAAACAAGTAACATAAGTGCCTAAAAATATATCAAAAGATAACTGCTTTCTGGCACTTATCAGCATTCTTGTATATTATTTTAACATAAATTATTATGATTATGTAATATTTCAAAACCTAGATATCGGTTAGTAGCTAACATAGTTCATTAATATTTAAAAATAAGTAGAATTAGGGTTTTATGAGCGTTAGTTCATTTATTTATCATTTATCAAGATGGTGGAACCATCATCAGGCTAGATAAGAATATATGATTAAGATAAATGGATTAATAATGTAGGTAATTAGTGATGTTATATGATTAAGTTTCTAGATGTATAATGTTAATCTAGGTAAAGTATGATTCATGAATATTGATAAAATACGAATGCGTATTATACGATTAGGTAGAAGTTGAGAAAGTTCATAATTTTTACTAGAATGTGGAACTTGAATCTAGGCTTAAAAGTTATTACTTTGTGCAACTAGGTAGTGTTACAGGAATGCAGGGCAGAATCCTTGAGTATGAGAAAAACCTTGGGTGTCAGTTACAATATAGGTGGACAATGAGGCGTCACTTGCAAATCATATTGGGTAATCCACATCTAAGTGATTTGGCAGACACAAATGAAGTGTGCTTATGTTGGTTCGTATGTTTAATAATTGATATGGATTAATGTACTTATATTAGGGCAATTTTGTATTAGTATAAGAGTAATGTCTTTTATAAGCAGTGCTATATCTAGCTAAGGATAAGCACAACGAATGTCCCGAAACATTATGTGTTATGTTTTAATTGGTAGTCAAACTTTCAACTTCCTTCTTTGGTGGAAAACATGGGAGGAAAATGGGGAAGTTAAGGAGCAAATACACCTTCGCTATTTTTCACGAAAATTCTATTCACTATGCACAACATTACGCCTTATATATATATATATATATATATATATATATATATATATATATATATTGTATTAGTATAAGAGTAATGTTTTTTTTTTATATATATTCATGTTTCAACAAATGTATTTAATGTGACATATTATGTTTAATCCTAAATTTTTCAACTCATTAAGATCTCATCTCTTTTAGGGTTAAGCCGTTTAGATGTCAGTTTGATTATTTTTCAAGAATAAGTCGTTTACATGCCAATTTGTCTTATGTTTTTTTTGTTAAAGATGTCAGATTTTCTTTATTTATTTTATAGTGGAAATTGTAACAAAAAATTTGATAGTGGAAATTACTGAGACACAGTATAAAAATTTCAAATGAGGCACTTTGAATAGAGATGTTATTTGATTTGAGAATAAAATCCTATTTATTTATTTATTTATTTATTTATTTATTGTCATTAAATATTTTATTATGCTATTATCATAATATTTTGTCAAAATAAAAAATAAAAAATCATAAACGTATAAATCTGAAAGCCCAATCCAAATCCTTAGGTCCATCATTTAAAATACAAAAACGATTCAAACCCTAAATCAACAAAACGCAGGCAGCAGCTCCAATGAAACTCAACTTAACTCGCCGCAATACGCAAAATCGCCGTTATTGCTCTGTAATTTAGATATTCTTAAGTAATTTTCCATTAAATGCTTCATTTTTTTTCGATTTTTATTGTTGCTCAGATTAATTGTATTTTATCTTTAGAAAATTAAGTTTTTCTCTGTAATATAATATGCCCTAATCAAACACTTATAGAAGATGAACTGACAGTGTGAAATAATTTTACACTGACATCCAATGACCATCTTGTATTCCGCTAAATTACAATGATATTTTGAAATTAGTTGTATGACTGGGCAGATTGATGGTTTCTTATTGGACACTTTCTGTGCAAGACCATTAAACTTTCAGTGCATCTTGTAATATAAGAAAATAGAAGATGCACTGACCGTCTAAAATAATTTTACATTGACAACCAATGAGCATGTTTTATTCTGCTAAATTACAAGATATTTTTAATTAGTTGTATGACAGGGCATATTGATGGTTTCTTATTGGACGATATACTGTCGGTGCATGACCATTATACTGCATTGGCTGACTGGAGTTCAGATTTTATTTTAAAAAATAAAAATAATTGGTGTTTTATTGTTTCTTGATTGGCTCTGTTATATTTCATTTATAACCTAATATTTGCTTGTTGAATATTTGTTTTCAATTTTATGCAGATCATTTCTTCGGAGATTGTGCGTTTGAGAGGATTAAATTGTTGTAGCTGGTGTTGTCAGTGTAAGAAATGGCTCAGAACATTTTTGATGGCAGTGATTCAGAAAATGAAGATATCTCGAATATCAAGATAGACGAGGAATATGCTCGTAGGTTTGAGCACAACAAGAGGCGAGAGGATCTCCACCGTTACGAAGAATTGAAAAAGAAGGGGGTTATTGGTTCACCTTCACACTCGGAAGATGATGACGATGTGAACAATTTCAATTCTAAGAGTGAAAAGGAATTCTTTGATGCTTTGATTAAGGTGAAGAAGAAAGATCCTGTTCTTAAGCAAAAAGATGTTAAGCTTTTTGAATCAGATCATAGTAGCGAAGATGAAAGTGATGATGAGAAGAGTAAAGATAAGGAGAAAAAGTCGATGTTTTTGAAGGATGTGGTGGCAAAGCATTTGATTGAGGAGGGACCAGATTTTGGTGATAAAGAGGAAGAAACAAATGAGAAAGGTATATCAAATGGTGGTAAGAAGACTTATGCTGATGAGCAAGAGGAGTTGAAACAGGCTTTTCTGAAAGCAGCAGAAAAGGATGGCTTGGGAGATGAGGAAGGGGATTTTCTCACCTTGAAGGAGAAGACAGGTGAAGACAAAGTAGAGAGTGAAGATGAGGAATTTGAGGAGAAACTGGATGCATATTTTGATGATTCAAACGAAAATTCTTTATTTCTAAAAAACTATTTCAAGAACAAAATGTGGGTAGATAAGAATGGGGAGAATTTGAATGTTGGTGAGGAGGATTTGCAAGAGATTTCAGAGGATGAGATGGAAATTGAGAGGCAGGAAGAGTATGAAGTTAGTTTTCAGGAAAATCCAGGTGATAGAGTGCCGGGTCATGCTCGCAAGGTGGAGGGTTCGGTGAGGAAAAAGACAAATACAAGGAAAGAGCAGAGAAAGAGCAAAGAGGAGAGAGTGGCGATACGACAAAAGGAAAGGGATGAGGAGTTGAAACATTTAAAGAATGTGAAGATGCAAGAGATACAAGAGAAGGTTAAAAAGATAAAGAAGATTGCACGGATCAACGATGATGATATTATCCCTTTGTCTACTGCAGAATTAGAAAAGGAGTTTGACCCAGAGGAATATGACAGAATGATGAAGAAAGCATTTGATGCGAAGTATTATAATGAAGAGGATGTTGACCCTGATTTTTGTAGTGAGGGTGAAGAAGACATGGAGAAGCCAGATTTTGAAAAAGAGGATGATTTACTTGGGCTTCCTAAAGATTGGGATGAATGTGGATCTGATGGTGGGTTTTTGGCTGCAAGAGAAAAAGCATTGAAAGTAAAGATTGAAAATACTAGTGATGATGATCTCATGGAAGGAGAAACTGAAAAAGAGGACATTCCCGAGGAAGGTAGTAGTGGGAAGAGGAAACGTAAAACTGCACTTTTGGAGAAAGCAAGACAAATAATGATGGATGAGTTTTATAAATTAGATTATGAGGACACAATCGGGGATCTGAAGACAAGATTCAAGTATACCAAAACAAAACCTAACAGATTTGGCATGGATACTCCAGAGATACTCTTGATCGATGATAAAGAACTGAATCAACATATTTCCTTGAAAAAACTTGCTCCTTACCAAGAGGAGGAATGGAAGCTTAGCAAACAAGAAATATACATGCTGAAGATGAGGGCTAAGGAGATCCTTCGTGCAGCAAGTTTGGGCAAGAAGAAAAATAAGAGGTCAAAGGTTGATTCTAGCAAATCAACTAAGGTTGATTCTAGCAAGTTAACTTCAAACAATGCTGTGGAGGAAGAGAAAGCAAACACAGCAGGTTTGAATAAGAAGCAAAATAAGAAGCCCAAGGCTGATTCTAGCAAGTCAACTTCATCAAACAGTGATGTTGTGGAGGATGAAAAATCTAACACAGAAGAATCAAAATCAAGGAAAGCTAAGAGAAGGGAAAACATGGCTGAATTAAAGTTGTCAGAGTCGAGACTTAAAGCATATGGAAAGACAACCTGAAAATCTAAGTGTGGAGGCAAGCTATAAAAATGTTTAAACCAGGTAAATCCTTTAGTGTGATGTTAATTGAATTAGTGGTATAACAATGTTTGCAGCTATTATATAATGGTTGTTATATAATGCTAATTTGAATTAGTGGTATAATTTTGTTTTCTTGTAAAAAGAATTGTCTCCCTTTGTATCTTTTTCATTCTGTTTTTTTTTTAGTAAAATTCATTCTGCTAATAATATGTGTGTTTTCACTGTTTTGCAGAATGCCCTTAGATGATTGGAAATTTTGACATTGCAAAGGATAATGTGCTGGCCCAAGTTTTGTGTGGAGAAGTTTTTTGTTTTTTTTTTCCTTTTTTGTTTTTCTAGTTTTCTCCATTAAATACATTATGTATGGATTTTTTTATTTATTTATTTTTGGATTACATTGATGTATGGATTTTTCATTTATAGTCAAACTGCCTTTGGGATCAGCAATTCATTTTTTACCAAAACCTGTTTATTGTATTCCTGTTTCCATAATTGCATTCAGAATTACTGATATATAGGCTATTCAGAAGTTACTTGTAATTGCAAAACAAAAATAGGAACAAAGTGTTTTTCAATTTCATTGAACACTCAATCTATTGTTTTAACATACAAGAAAAAAAAAATTACAGGAGATACAGTGTATGTATACATAATATAGTTTAGTTGTCATGAGGCTCGTCCGTTCCTGAGTAAAAATGACGAAAAGCACATGAAAAGTCTTTCGCATCATGGCCACCATTGCAGAGCTCAGTATATCTGTACAAAACAAAATCCATTGGTAAACAAATTTGGGACATCCAAGATTTATGATAAGTTGCTATAGAAAAGTTCTTACAACTTTCTTCAAAAAAAAAAAAAGTTCTTACAACTTAGCAACATAGTTCTCACAATGGATTAAAATCAAGAGACTTGTCATGACATACTTAGGTTATTATGCAAGAAAAGGAACTTACATCTTTTGAGCTTGAGATGTTAGTGGGTATTTACATCCAGCCAGCTTAGCTGATTCTACTGCTAGGTTCAAGTCTTTGGCCTGAGGTACACATTCAAATAGTTTGTCTTATTAACAACCTAAAATTCAATTTAAAGCAAACTAATACAGTTTATCAAACTTGAGACTAACAAATAATAAAGTTGATAACCAGAAGAAAAAGGTAATCCCAATAGTCTTCATGTTTTGATGGATTTTGTAAGCTATATAAAAATCAACACTGACATGTTGAAATCAGTAATAGCTTGAGAAAATAGAAGTGATTATATGTAACCACGTGTATCAATGTCATAAACTTACGAGAAAATAGCTTGAGAAAATAGAAGTGATTTTGAAGTGTTTGTACTACATTGTAAGTTTTGCATTAATGAAACCCAAATGAGTTTCAAAGAACTAAATATGAAGGCTCATAAGAAATGTACAACAGATCACACGGACCAAAGTGAAAATAGTAAAAATAAAAAGAGATAAGCAGCAAAAGACTACATTAATATTTTTTGAAGGAAAAGACTACATTAATATTGGAGATTGCAAAATGCTGTAAAAAAAATAAATAGTGCACTAAGTAAACAATTTCTTGCAGTACAAAGGTTTGAGCTCAATAAGATAGAGCAGAAAACACGCCCCCTTCAGCTTTTTTTTTTGAATCGTTGCCCCCTTCAGCTTAATGGAAGACAGTGAAATTATTGCATATTGAGATTTATCATCTCTCTTCAATAAATATTAAATGAATTTCATCGAAGAAAACTAGCAGTACCAACTTAAATATGATTTTGAAATTCATCATGGCACTAGCATGGATCAGAAAATCTGAAATAAATTACCACAACACAGTGGGCAAATCAAAGCACTATGACGTCGCTGTATTAATGCAACTATAATCTATTATTTTGAGTAAAATCTCAGTTACTTACCATAAGCTTAGATGCAAATCCTCCACTATAATCCTTTGAAGAAGGCACCCCTTCCATCAGTCCAGGAACTGGGTTGTAAGCATCACTGTAATAATGCAACTATAATCTATTAATTTGACCATCAAAGTACTAAAACATTAAATCTAAAAAGTTCCTTAAGATTATTAGCTATGCTATGCTTGCAAAATATTATGAATGTTATACCGAACACTATGCTTAAAAATTAGTATTTTTGTCAACAAGGAAAAACAAAAGTGGTCTGAAAAAATATTACAAGACAATTTTGAGGAGAACACTAATAAATCAGAAATGATTAAAAAAACTCTTTGGAAAGGTCACTTGTAGTGGAAGCTCTCTACACAACTAGTTTTTTGATAAAGTTCTTCAAAACCTTATGGCATTTTGAACTATATGGTACTTTCTACTGAATTAGGGAAAACTCCTACTTCTAACAACTTTTGCTACCATATATATATATATATAAAGATTAAAGATGCAGACCAAAGGAGTTTTAAGCAGGAAAGGCAAGGTTGAAACCCTGGAAACTAACATAACTACTAACGTACAAACATTTGCCTATAAAATAAATGCGGACAAACACACAATAGTCCTGCAGCTAATTGTCATGCTGAATTGAGAGAGAGAAATGAGCTGCATACCTACTCCAACAGCGAGCGCTGGAGCAGTTAAATATCTCTGTCAAGGTACTTGCAGCAACACCTAGTGATTGGCCTAGAGCAAGGGCTTCTGATATTCCCAGCATGCTCACAGCCAAAGCCAGATTATTACAGATCTTTGCTGCCTAATAACAAAACCAAGGAAAAAATATAAGTAAAATGACTCACAAAATATAAGCAACCAAGAGTACTAATAGTTCTTTCCCAATTTTAACTGTTACTTACAGAACCACTCCCTGCTCCACCACAATATATTGTACTTTTACCCATTGAAAGGAATAAGGATTTTGCGGCGAGAAACGCTTCCTCAGAACCACCAACCTGGGGAAATTCCATATCTTGTTTAATACAAATTATTTTGCCAAAACTCCAGAACTTGGCTGCAACTGTTTTAGCAATGTTACCTAACTAATTCTCATGCAAGGCTGTGACATACTAACATCAACGCCTTTGTTAATTACTTGATCATAATTTTTAATTCATTACTAATAATATTGTGGAATGATTAGTATTAAAATTGAATATCCAATTGAGAAAAGTATACCAAATGTTACAGTAAGCACCCCATTTTGGTCTTAGGAGTATCAATTAGGTCCTTGAAAGACTATCAGTCCAGTTTGGTTCTCCAATGATAATTTTTATATCAAAAATATTCCAAAAGTTTCTGTGAACCAGGATTATATCGATATCATTCATAGACCAAAAGATCATTTGAGGGCCATTTTGATGTCACTGACCATTGATTTTCCAAAAATATTTTAAGTCACAAAATCCAATAAGAACCGGAAAGATTAGTATTCTTCTAGTTTCCCAGGATCAAATGCTCGGTCTTTGAACCTAAAACTAGTACCAAAATTGTATTGTTATTATGTGTATTGGAATAAAACAGAAGCAATACCATGAAAGTAAGTGTCCCAGATTCTGCCGCAATTATACTTCCAGATACAGGAGCATCCAACTTGACAGGCTTTTCCCAATCACCTACACAGCGTATAATCATTCAGCACCACAACATTTAAAGGAGTAATTAATTCAGCATAGTATACACAAGTGAAAAGACATTCTCATAAATTGTCAAGGAATTCTCACTGACAACAAATTACTTGCTAATGAATATGATATACATTCTATGGTACTAAAAAGAATTACGAATTCACACATGCTATTCAAGTTAAATGCAGTTTACTTGGATGGCATTTCATTTTATGTTACCTTTCTTTTCTCTTAGAATATAATTGGATATTGTAGCAGAAAGATTTCTTGATGTTTGTGGATCAATAGTGGATGAATCTATCAATAACCATGGCCTTATGAGCTTCCCACCATGAAGCAAACCATTTGGTCCAGTGTAAACATCAATGACCTACTTAAATTAAAAAGGATGTTATTTTAGCATCAGAATTTAGTCATATAATAGTATTGGGAGCAGTAAGAAAATTCATTCAAACTTGCCATCTAAGATTTTTGTTTCTTAGTCAAAGATTTGAATTGGGGAAATAAAAAATCAAATCATAGCTTTAGTTAACTGAAAATTGTAATCATAGTTCAATGAATAAGTAGTTTGCAGAACTACAGAGGAAACTCAATCTACAAACAAATGAATGCCATGTATTGAATGGAAAGGAAATGGCGCTGAAATGAATTCACTCACATGGGCAGAAGAAGGTAACATTGTAATTACAACATCACTTGCTTCTGAAACTTCATATGGCGTTTCCTTTGTGGGAACTCCCATCCGAGAAAACATCTCGAGAACATCAGAGTTTCTGCCAATATTTTACAAATTCGATTAACAACACGAAATACTGAGACGGGCACATAGACATCGATAATATTTTACGAAAATAACAGTAATTGAATGTAACCATGCGTGTGTCAGTGTCAGACACTGGACACAATGTCAATCTAAAGTGTCGGTGCTACATTAACACCATAATATGAAGCACGAACAAAGACACGGACACTGGACACTGGCACTGACCCACCGACACTGATAAAATTTTGAGAAAATGACATAATTCAATGTAATCACAAGTGTTCGACACGGGGACACACCTTCAATCAGAAGTGTTGATGCAACATAGCACCGTGTATACTTTTCCTAAATGAACAAAAAATGAAAAAAACCTAATCATATGGTTGAAGAGGTTTAAAACATTATTACTTGTCATGAACTGTGAGTTTGAAACCAGCTTTGATTAAATTATTCGCCATTCGGGATCCCATGTTTCCAAGGCCAATGAATCCAACATTCTGTATTTAGTGCATCATAGACAGTATCATCAGCTAAGACAACAAAAGTATATAAATTTACAACAGAAACATCAAATTCACATGTCAGTAGTATACAAAAATTGTAGCTGCTATAAAGAAACAGTTAATGATGTTTCAACACAAACACAAGAAATAAAAATAGTAAAGTTTCAGCTTATAAAGGCAAAACCAATCACATTGAGATAAACACAGAACTGAGAACACATTAATATGATCTAATTAATATGATAAATTCTATAAATATTGTTAAGTACCCAGTTAAGAGTATACATGAAAGGTTCTAACTTTGCATGTTTTAAGACATAAGAAGGAAATTAGAAAAAGTGCATGTTAAGCTAAGGAAAATGATCATACTAGAGTAGAGACCTGCAAGTGATGATTGGTTGAAGAGAAACTCTGTGCTGCTGCAGCTAGTGAGATGGTTTGAGAATTGCATTTGGCAAGAGAAGAAAACAGAGATCTCAACCTGCCAATCTTCATAGCTATCCTCTTGAATTGATTTAAATGTTTATTCTTTTATGAACATACAATATAATAAAAAAAATTATATAAGGAAAAGATTACAAATATGGGGGAATAAAGTCAAAACTCAAATAAAAGATACAAAAACGATAATTTGGAAAACTCAAATTATCTTAATATGAAATTCAATGTCACAAAACTAGGAAGCTCGTTATTCAGTTGATATTTTGACCATGTTTTCATTCTCTAAAAATGTGTGAGATAAACTTCATCATTAATTGATGACTCAACCATATTATCCGTATGCTAAGAATAGAAGAATGTAAATAGTTGAAATACAAGATAATAAAGTGATAATTGATAAACTTATTCTATTTTTGGGTTTTTCTATGTGATTACGGAAAAATAAAAACAACATAGTTGTCCATCTTAATTTTCTCTTTTTATCAAATTTTGTTGGAGGCAAATATTGGGATATAAGAGATTATGAAGAGAAATACTCATAACTTTACAAAACAGTTTACTAAGAATGACTTATGTCAAATCTCTATCTCTATCTCTATATTATATTATTATTATTATTATTATTATTATTATACATACATGTATTTTTAACTACATTTTATTTACGTGTCACCTCATCAATATCCTCCTTTTTTAACTAATTTCCTAAGAATTCACCATGTGGCTCTCTCTTTTCTATTTCCCTATTTTCCATCTATTTACTACTAAATATTTACATATGTTCATTCTTATAATTCTTAAATATGTAACTGATAATTGAGTGAGTTTTGTAACTCCTTCCACTATCAATTAATTAAGGGAATATGATAATAATAATAATAATATTGTTAAAAAAGATGATAATAATAATCCTCTCTTAATATAAGAACAACCTATGTTGTGGAAAATCTATTTATGCCCTATCCTTATTATCTGCCACGTCAACAAATTAAGGGCAAATGTTGTCTAAATATTACTTTTTCTAACTTGATGATGTAATCAAACAATTATGTCATGTAACTAAACAAATTGGCAATCACAATGCTCAACGTCTCTATTGGTAACTGAAGACAACTATTTCCAATTCAAAAGAAACAATATTTTTACACTTTACAAAAGAAAGTCTACTTGCAGGCAAGATGTCAATCACTACTTTCATGGTTTTCAATATTGACATTGGTGTCCCTACCAATGCTACAACTTCATTAAATTTTTGGGGTCAAATTTGAAAAAATTCAAATTTCAAATACTCTTTTGTATATCAATCAATACTCTCACTTTTTTAGCATTCTCTCTCTTTCTTTCCTCTTTCTCTCACTGGTTTTTATACATAATTTTTTTGAATTCTCAGTTTTTTTCTAACCTTCTCGTTGCAGGAAAGTTGTTCTTGAACGTGGGTTCTTGAACAACACAAGTAGGTAAACGAAGCTCCTTCTATCTTTACAAAGCTATAAAAATGATGATTAAACTAAGTTTTTGGTTGCACACTTGTCCATTATTTTTGGTATCATGTTATTATTTTTGGTCATGAATATCAATCTCTAACAAACTAATTACTGGTTTTTCTTCACCTTCAACAACATTACAAACAATCTCTAACAAACTAATTACTGGTTTTTTTCTTCACCTTCAACAACATTACAAATAGGCATAAACAATATAAGTAAAACCCTAAGATTTTCAATGATTGTGTATAGTAATACTTGCTTGCTTCTTTTTTGTTTGTAGGTTTCAACTGCAACTGTTGAGTAGAAGAAGAAAATATGGTAAATGAAGGAAACATGATCACAACTAACACAAGTACAACGTCCTTCGTTTTATGTCATGTTATTTTTTTCTTTATCTTACACAATTCTATCAAATGAAACATTGTTAATCATTTTTCAATGATTTTAACTTTGCTTTAAGACTATTTAAAGCATAAAGCATAACATTTCAAATATCATTTTTAGCTTGCTATGCGGTTTTTGAAATGCATAACATAATTTTAGTAATAAACTTCTTCTTTTCATAACACAAAAATACTATAGTTTTTGCAGGTGATGAAGAAAAGAAAAAACATAAACAAAGAATATGAAGTTGCGATAACAGATTCAATAACATAAACAAATCTTCTTTAGAGTGTCTTTGTTCTTTGTATGGGGTGAACAGCAAACCCCTTGACATTTATAAAGGTCGTGTACATTATGAAAGAGGAAGAAGATAAATAGTTTTGGACAGAGAAGGAAAGAAATTTATGATTTTTTTTTAGCAAGGAAAGAAATTTATGATTTCTTCAAAAAGAATAAATACAATTTAATCAAAAAATCATAAGGTCACACCACATGCTTAGTCACAGCAGAAAAATTATCAAAAGGTATTAAACATTGTACTAAGCTACTGTAGTTTATTATGATTTCAATGTCCTTTATTTTTTTGGTCTACTAAAAAAATTATGCTTGTAGGATTTTATTATTAAACTAAATTATGCTTTTGTTATGGATGGTATCATTTGGCATCAACAGAGACTAAATTTCATACCAAATAGTCAACATTCAACAAAAGTGAAGAGAAGCACGAGAGAGAAAAAGAATTTGAAAAAGTCATACTTAACAAAAAAAAACAAGAAAATACACCTGTAAAAAAAACCAGAAACTTAACCAAATATAAAGATAAATACAAAAGAATATGAAAAAAATTGTATTTTTGTAAATCCATATAAATAAAGATTTTTTTTTTGCAAACTATATAAAATAATATCAATAACCACGTTTTTCATTTTCCTCCATCAAAAACTGAGTGAGTTTTTACCAATTAATTGCTTCTTCCATCACGATTTTCGGTGCCGTTGTTTGTCTGTCGTCCTCCACCATCGCAAAATCCAGATCTGTATTAAAAGAGTCAGATGACCTGTCGGCGCAGTGGTCAGAATTTCCGACACGGTGGTCGCCAGAATAAGTCTTCCTAAACGTATTTTTTGGAGGGTTTTTGTAGAATAGATAGAGGGGACTAATATTATGGTGATAGTTTTTGAAAAGGTGCAATGAGGAAGTCAAAATCTGACCGGCATAAAAATTATGATTTGACAATCTTTTAAGTGAATGAGGTAGATATTGATGAGAGAAGAACAATAGTTGTGATGGTGTTGCAAAAAGAGGTTGAACCGTTGGCATGCAAGGGTACACACAGTTGTGGCGGTGGGAGAGAAAATAGTTTCTTTGGTTTGATGTATTAAGGGAGGAAAGAGATAAAAAAAAAAAAGGGGGGGTAAATGATAATGAGGGTATGGCTTGGGAATTTTTTTTTTATGACCCAGTTGGTCAAAAAAATGATTTTTTTGACCCACTTTGAAAAAAATTTACCTAAATGACCCACTTTAATTTTTGGGGTTTTTTTTTTGTCGTTTAGTGCCATTACCGCCATTCCAATTGGCGGTAATGGCAGAAAATTCAGAGGGGTTACAGAAGCCTATCGTAGCGTGCAGGCAGCAGTAATGCATGGCAGGCTTTTTTGTTTTTTTTTTTTATGGAATGACCCATTACCGCCAATTGGGCCGGCGGTAATGGGTATTTAATTATTTTTTTTTCGTTTTTTAATCCCCCCTATAAATACCCAACAACACCCCTTTTGTCCAAATTAACTCAAATTTTTTCATACTTTTTTCTCACTTCTTCTGCATTATGTCTGACTCTGGCTCAGATACAATTTCTCCTGCTTCTCCTCCTCCTCCTTCTCCTTCCCCTTTAAGATTGGTCACTGTTAAATTTTATCAATATATACGACCTTTTGAAATGGTAGTAACTCCATGTATGACTTTAGTGGAGTTGAAAAATTATCTCAATCATATTTTTCGTCTAGCAAATGAGCCTTTACGAAAAGTCAGTGAGATTTATTACGGAGAGCGGTTTATCGATTTGGGATCGCATAAAGACTTTGATTATTATTACGAATACAAACTTCTGAAGAATGATGCTGATGTTCAAGATATGTTTTCATCTGAAGAAAATGCACAAGGTCCATGGTATCTTGACGTTAAGTCAAAATAGTCAATACGTGGAGAATCAATTGTTTTAATGTTGTTTGTTTGCTTTTTTAAGTTAATGTAATTTGGTTTGAGTAGTGTTTTGATTAATTATTATATTTTCGTGTTTGTCTTTTCTCGTCTATTATATTATTTAATTAACATAATTAAAATAAACATTAAAATCATAATACGTGGATATTTTTTAAACGACGAAATTTGATTAAAGATTAAAAAAAGTCACAAATACTTATAAAAGCTCGGTTGAACACGTAATTGATAATGATATTAACTACTGGTTATTTAAGGTCGGACAATTTCTCCTAATATGTCCGGAATGCCGACACAACCCACGCAGTCTCGGTGTCGGTCTTCTTTCTTCAACCTCCTCGTCCATTTCAGTCCTAATGCGAGTACTATTGGCTCGACCTTTCTTTAGTCTTCGCATGTCTGGATTATGGCAAAGCTTTGGACCGTTGTAGGGGGGCCAATAAGTCTTGTCGTGGACAACCTTAAATGATGTGTTGTAAATGGCATAAACACTCTTGTTTTTGAACACATCTGGAATAAGGGTTGTGTAGTCATAGTGAAATGAAGAACACGCGGCTATGACATGTGAACAAGGCAAATGCAAAGCTTGATATTTCCCACAATCACACCACCCTGCTTGGAGGTCCACCTTGAAAGTTCCCATTGGCCTTCCCTCCCTGTAGTTGACTGTCTCACGAACAGAGAAGGTATACCTCTCTCGGTCAAACTGTTCGACTTGATGGGTGTTGGACTTACCAATGTCATCCTTAATCACATTCTGGCAATATTCGCTGAACACATCTCCAGAACCCACCCTTGCAAACGCACTTTGAGCCCTTTCGGCAAAGAGACATGCCAACCTATAGTATGTTGATTGGACTATAGGTGTAATAGGGAGGTTGCGAGTTCCCTTAAACACAGAGTTCCATGACTCAACGATATTGCTTGTCATGTGACCCCATCGTCGACCCCCGTCATATGCTTGAGTCCATTTTTCTTTTGGGATATTGTCCACCCAATCCAACGCACGCTGATTTGCCTCCTGGATTATACTGCGGTAGTAATCAAACATGGGTATGTTTAGGGCATATCCTGTATATGATGGAAAAAAATTCAGTCCGATATTATACCCATATTATTTACTACATCCTTTAAATCTCCATCCTTGATTGTACTCGTGAAGTTTTGCTTGATGTGTCTGATGCAGTACGCATGAGTTGAACCAGTTTCTTGCCAACCATTCCGTGGGTCGTTGAATGCGCTTTTAATCGATTCATGTCTGTCGGAGATCATGCAGACGGCTAGTTCTCGTGTGACATGCCTTTTAAGATTTTTAAGGAAAAAACTTCATCCCTCCTTTGTCTCACCTTCGACAAGTGCAAAGGCGATTGGAATTGTTTTGTTGTTACCATCTTGCGCAACTGCGAGCAACAACGTTCCCTTATACTTGCCATACAACCACGTTCCGTCGACATGGACAACTGGTTTACAATACTTAAACCCATTGATGCATGGATAGAAGGCCCAGAATAGACGATGAAACTGTGTCTCTCCGTTCGCGGCAATTCGCGTCTTCAAATCGAAGACTGTTCCTGGCATTGTCTCCTTCATCACGTTCAGCCATTGGGGAAGAACATTATAAGATTCCTCCCAATTCCCGTAAATCGATTCGATTGCCGCGTTCTTTGCCTTCCACGCCTTTCTGTAGGTGGTTGTGTAGTTAAACTTTTCTCTTATATGCGCAATGATCAACTTCGGCTTTGTGGAGGCATCTGCATACACAAGGGTTTTGATGCTGTCACTTATAATTTTGTAGTTGAGCTTGCGGTGATCTTGTGACATTGAAGACGATGTGCAGTTGTGTGGACCGTTCATGGTCCCAATTTTCCATTTGCCACTCCTTTTTCTGTAGAACGCTCTCAACTTAAATTGACATGTCTCGTGTGTACATTGAATAACATATCTTCCTGGATCGGAGTGTATAACAACGTAATCCAGTGAACGTCTGATGTGGTATGACTTGATGGCATGCAAACAATCTTCTTTGGTGTGAAACGTCATTCCTACCGCAATAGCCCCATCGAAGGCAACATTCGTATTCCAGTGATCGTCGGTGGGTATAGCATCATATGCAGCAACATCAACGTTACGCATATGTAGCGGTGGACAATAAGCGGCTCTGATCGGTACTGCCTCTTGCGGTGGTTGTGCTGGTTGTGCTTGTGCGCCAGGAAAAATGTTGTCGAAGATGTCCTCATCCCCATCGTCTTCTTCGTCATCCTCATGCTGAAGTGATTCGTCTTCGTCACTTTCACTACTACATACTTCTTCTTGAATGTTATCTGGAATGTCTTGAAATTGTTGGCGGAAGATTTCTGGTAGTGGTGTTTGTGTTTGTGGTTGCGGTTGGGTTTGAGGTGGCGGTTGTGAAGACGACAGTTCAAATTCACACTGTGTCTGTGAGAATGATTGTGATAAAAATGGTTCATATTCGTCATGTGGTTGTGAGAAAGTTTGTGCCGAAAATGGTTGATATTCGTATTGTGTGTGTGAGAAAGGTTGGGTGTACGGTAAATTTTGTGAAGACGATGGTTGAAAATCATATTGATTTTGTGCCGGTTCATATTCATACGGTGGTGTTTGAGTGTGTTGTGGTACTTGAGGGGTTGTGGTGTTTGACGAGGTTGTGGAATCTCGTGATTTTCTACCGTAACTGATAACTCAACTGCACCGAGTACCTGAAAAGATTTATAACTGACAAACATATCTGCAACGTCATCGTTATCAAAAATTTCTACGTCGTTGTACTGGACATGACCTGCAGCAAAGCTCTGTGGTGCTCGGTAAATAATTTTAGATATCACCTGAGAATCACTTAGGCGTAGCTTTTGCTCTATTCTTCTTTTCAAGTGATCAAACGTGCTTTTGATACTCATGTTAAAACATTTTCTTCGTTCACTTTCAAAAAATGAACCAAACTGGTTTCTTAAAACTTTTCCATTGTAATGAACAATGAAAAATACATTTTCTGGTGTGTGTGCCATAGTTGTTTGTTTTCTATGTGTGCTATAACAATTTGCATGTTATAAATTGTTACGATTACATACATTTATAGGCAAGCAAGTATGACACGTGGAGTGTTACGATTGGCTACTTCATTACAGCCAAATAAAATGGCGGTAATGAGTTACTTTTGGTCAGGTTCTACAGTACAATGCAGGCTAAAAACAAATGGAAACGAACACGCGGACGGCTGAAATTTTAAACAACAAAAGCCATGCATGCGTACTGCCACGTGGCAAGAAATTGTTGGCTAATTCATTACCGCCACTCCATTTGGCGGTAATGAGTCTTATCCCACACGTGTGAACAGTAGGCATGGCAGGTAGATGGGACTTATGCTTCGTATTCCAATAATGTAAAGCAATAAAATTTAACAAGGCATGGCATAAGGATGTCCGTGAGTGGAATAATGATTCACAGGCATGCAATTGAATAATGCAAGGCAATAATGCAAGGCAATACTCAGTATAAATTGATGAAAGCCATATGCCTTTCCTCACACAAAGTAGCAATTCTTCCTGTCATATTTTGAAGTTTCAAAAAAAAATTTCTTAAGTTCTCGTAGTTTAAAAACCAATTCAAGATGGAACAATTCCTTCATCTAGGCAACCAACATAGATCCCGTCATATTTCAGAAACACTAAATGTAAGTTTATTTTATTAATTTTATCTGTTTATTTATTCCGTTAAGTTCGTCAATTTATTTATTTCACACAGTATATAATTCACAAAATCAATTAAAACTCTTAAATGTGGATGATTAATCGTTCGTTAATTTTTAATTGTAGGACGAGGAAAAACATTATATTCGGAATCGCTGTCATATAGTGGAATTTGCCGTGCCGCCGTCCATTGTTGATATGTTAAAGGTGGCTGGTTTATGGGAGGTTACAAAGATTAATAAATACAGGGTCGATAATCGTCTAATAACCGCTTTATTAGAACGATGGAGGCCAGAAACACACACATTTCTATTTCCTTCCGGCGAGTGTACTATTACGTTAGAAGACGTTCATATGCTCCTTGGTTTAAAGGTAAACGGTGCACCGGTTACGGGACCTACGACCGTAAAATGGGAATTAGTTGAAGAAATTTTAGGCGCAATGCCTAATAAAAAAAGGCGTGACGGTCTGCAAATAAGATTAAGTTGGTTAGAATCTTATATTGTAGGTCACGGGGAAGTAGGTCCCCCCACAGTTCAGCACCTGTTTATAGCATATGTCTTATACTTGATAGACACTCGTTTAATGCCTAATTTTTCTGGCAACCTTGTACATATAAAATGGTTGTCATTGTTGAATAAATCACCAGAGGAGGTTGGACAGTACAGTTGGGGTTCTGCTTGTTTGGCCACGCTTTACAGAGGTATGTGTGACGCCGCAAAAAATGGCGTAAGTGACACAACTGGGTGCACAATACTCCTACAGGCATGGGCTTGGTCAAGAATGTCATGCATATCTCCCGTGCCGAGGAACCCACCACAAGCTGAAAGACAACCTCCTTTGGCAACTATGTAAGTTAAATAAATATATTATTTATTATTAATTTTAAATTCAATTATCAGGTATATTAATTATCTCGTTTTAATAATATTAACTAGATGGCTAGAACGTGGGAGTAAATATATGGAAAATCCTCGGCATAATCTCCTTTCAACACGTTCAAAAATAGACAATATGACATACGATCAGGTTTGAAACTTAACTTTTTTTTTCCAAGATTAATTTTTTAGCAACATTAGAATACTAACATTCCTCTTTTTTAAACAGTTTTGCTGGAGGCCCTATCTCCACTTCCATTACAACAACGAAGAGGAAAGTCAGATATGGTCTACAAACACATATCTCATCTGTTTCGAGATAGTCGAAAGGCATCATACAGATAGAGTCAGACTACAATTTGGCTTACCTCAACTTCCACCCGCCGTGCCAGAAGATATGAGACATTTCCACGAGATATCTTTGGCGAATAAAAAAATAAAAGGCTCGTGGGGAGATCAATTTCAGTTTCAAATACAAAATTGGAACAATCGTCTTCAGTTAGCACTTGACGGAGTTAAATATAACCACTTGGTTTATCCAAACCGTCAATATTTTGCATGGTATTGGACCTTTTTTAGAGATCATCTGTGGATTTCTAGAGAAGCGCTGCTGCGAAACCCAATGGAAGAATGTTCCAGAATTTTACAACAACTGTCGTCGGAATATCCCGCAGCACCAGCAACCTATCAAACACCACCAGACCCCTCCTTTGTGCCAGATGCAAACATCTGGTCAGATACCCCACCACCCTTTAGCCAATTCATCACACCTACACCCACATACTTTGACCCAAGCTTCAACCAATCCACCAGCTACAACTACAGCCAGACCTACCAATCCCCACCACAATCCACAAACCAGTTCCCGCAACACTCCCCAATACCATACCCTAGCTACTCCCAACAGAGTCATCATGGAGAAAGCTCCCGAACATCAAACTATTCCATCGATGACTTTATTCCAACCCAAAACACACCTCACAGCAGTTACCCTGAATACCCCTCTTTCAACCTACCAACCCCTCCAACCATTGTAAATTATCCACAAACAAACTACACCCCACAATGGCCACAAACACAAACCAATCCCATAGAAACACTGGCTACGGGGTTTAACGACGATGATTTTGTAAATGATATTTGGACAAACTCTGTCCCACCACAAGTGCAAAATGAGGCGAATTTGGAAACAAATGAAGCTGAAATAAACGACGAGGAAGTGGAAGAGGAAGAGGAAGACCAACAGCAACCCCAACGACCCGTACGAACTCAAAAACATAAATTTTGTGCTACGGGAAGTCATAATTTACATTGGGGTAACTGGTTTAAAAGAAAAAATTAGGATCGTCTTTGAATGATGTAATTATTTTTTTTAAATCAATATATTTATTTTTTTATTTTTTCGGTTTTTTTATTTTATTACCAAACTACGACAGTATATATTGATCAAACTACGACAGTATATATTTTATTACCAAACTACGACAGTATAAATTACCAAACTACGACGGTATATATTTTATTTTTTGGAATTAAAGCGAGAAAATGTATGAAAAAATTTGAGTTAATTTGGACAAAAGGGGTGTTGTTGGGTATTTATAGGGGGGATTAAAAAACGAAAAAAAATAATTAAATACCCATTACCGCCGGCCCAATTGGAGGTAATGGGTCATTCCATTAAAAAAAAAAAAAAAAGCCTGCCATGCATTACTGCTGCCTGCACGCTACAGTAGGCTTCTGTACCCCCTCTGAATTTTCTGCCATTACCGCCAATTGGAATGGCGGTAATGGCACTAAACGACAAAAAAAAAACCCAAAAATCAAAGTGGGTCATTTAGGTAAATTTTTTTCAAAGTGGGTCAAAAAAATCATTTTTTTGGCCAACTGGGTCATAAAAAAAAATTTCATGGCTTGGCTGTATGCAGAAGAGAAAGACAAACCTTTATGATAAGAATTTTTTTTTGTCTTATACAATTTTTTGTGGACAAAAAACTATTTTGATACTTTAGATAATTTATATTTGCGAGAAAAAATTGGGTTATGGTTTAGTGAAAGACAATAATTTAGCTTTTGTCTTGTCATTTACTCTTGTTTATCCTGTCTCACGAACAATTTTACAAATCAAACATTATACGTTGTCATGTTCTTGATTTTTTAACGGAGCAAACTCACATTTTTATTTACTTAAATTAAACATGCTTCACAAATTTGTTACTTGAATAAAAGGACTGGTTTTTGTTATAAAAAATTAAAAATGATATTCGTACAACCATCTTGTGATAAGTCTTTTAAACAACTATCTCTTTCATATTTTCGTTCTATTTCTACTTATCTCTTTATTGTTTTGATTTTCGTGTCAATACTTATATTTCTTTGTATATCATTAATTATTCCATGAGTTATCCGAAAAAAGGTTACTCAGAAAACACATCTCAAAAAAATAATGAATAAATATTTGTAACTAATAAATAAGAAAAATATGGGATAAAAAATTATCGCTAATAAATAAATAAAAATAATAATGATAATTCCATGTGATATAAATTAAAGTGGGTCTATATAACGTGTAGGAAACCTCAAACGTAAAATATCATCCAAATATTTTTCCTACGCTTAACATGCACTTGACAAGTTTTCATTAATAAAATTTTAGAATTAACTCAAATGCACGAGATAAGTTGTCACTGGATAAACTAACATTGATGCACGGCACAAGTTGTCATTTATAAAAAATTGTTCCTGCTAAAATGTTTATACTATTTAGAATATTACTTCACTCACTCCAGTTCTACGATTATATTGAATCCTCATCGACTAAAATGTACAAGATAAATGAACATTGACTAAAATTTCGTAAATAACTAAAATGCATGGCAGAATTGGACATTGACTAAAATTTCAGAATTAAATCAAATGCACAGGATAATTTGTCACTGACTAAACTATCTTTGATTCACGGGACAAGTTATCATTTATAAAAAATTGTTCATGCTAAAATGTTTATATTATTTAGAATATCACTCAACTTCAATTATACATTGATATTGAACACTTATCAACTAAAATGCATGGGATAAGTGGACATTAACTACAATTTCGTAGATAACTAAAATGCATGGGAGAAGTGGACGTTGACTAAAATTTCAGAATTAACTCAAATACACATGATAAGTTATTACTGACTAAATTAACTTTGATACACGAGACAAGTTGTTATTTATATAAAAAAATTGGCCAAATACCTCTTTTGGTCCTTTAAGTTTGACAAAAATACCGGATTAGTCCTTTAAGTTCTTAAGTTTCAAATAGGTCATTTAAATTGTTAATTTATTGCACCGTTGCCCTTTTAAGGACCTATTTGAAACTTAAAAACTTAAAAAACTTCAAATAAGTGCATTAAATTAACAACTTAAAGGACCTATTTGAAACTTAAAAAACATAAAGGACTAATCCGGTATTCTTGTCAAACTTAAAGGACTAAACATGGTATTTGGCCAAAAAAATTCCTTCTAATACATTTATACTATTTAGAACACCACCTCACTTCAATTCTACAATGATATTGAATCATCATCAACTAAAATGCGTGTGATAAGTGGGTATATACTAAAGTTTCAGAAATGACTCAAATGCATGGGAGAAGCTGACATTGATTAAATAAAACAATCATGCACGAGACAAGTTGTCATTAATAAAATGCACAATAAGGTTGACATTGATTAAATTAACTTATGTCGCGGTGATTTTCGGATATCAAGCTATTAATTAGCATTGACTCACAAATTAATTTCACCACCGATCTTTTATTTTTCCGAGGAAAAGGGAGAAAGTTCGAAAAACCCTATTTTTAAGAGATCAAAGGTCCGGGGGTTGGTTACGCAAAGGGAAGGTGTTAGCACCCTAAACGTCTATAGTACTCTATAGGAACCTCTTGTTTTTTATTTATCTTTATGCTAAATTATTTATTTGTTTGTAAATAAAGGCTTAAGTGTAAAAAGACTAAAGTGATGATTAAAAGGAAAGAAAATGTTTTTGTTTTTTATTGATTTTTGTTTAGTTGGTTTGGAAGGACAAAGTCTTTTGCCTACATACCCAAATGGGATCAAAACCGATGTAGTTCGGGGTAAAAAGCCGAGTGATTGGTTTTGATTGATTTTAAAGTTTGAAAAAAATTTTGAGAAAGATAAGAGGCCGAAAGGCATAGAAGGATAAAGAGGAAGTGAGTTTGATTGATTTTAAATTGAAAAAAAAGGTTTGAAATAATTAAAATTGATTAAAATTGTTTTTGAAGAAAATGTAGGAATTAATTGACTTGAAAATGAAACTCGATTGAGAAAAGATTTTTTGGCTTTTTGTTATTTGAAATGTTTTTGATTTTTGATTAAGTTAATTAACAAAAAAAAACTAAGTGGTAGTCGAAAAAAACTAAGCGCGAGGGTTTTCTCACAATGACGTTGAATCAAAGTGAGATCCCCTTTTCCTCGGATACGTTTGTTACTTTTGCGTTTTAAACATAAAGCGGAATAAATAAATGTGTGTGTCGGTGCAATATTCTCATTTATATTTACATTGTTCATAAATACATTCTAATGACATATATAAATAAATAAAATGACAAATGCAAAGTAAAATGACAAATAAAATAAAATGCATGAGATGATGTTAAATGTGAGCAAATAAGATAGTAAGAAATAAGAACAATAAAAAAAGAAATAGTAAAATGCAAAGAAAAACAAAAGAAAATAAACAGGGAGGTGTAAAAAATAAAATAGGAGGTGCAGAAAGTGAGAAAATAATCAGATTTGAAAGAAATAGGCCCAAAATGCATTGGGCCAGCGTGATTTAATCTGGGCCGTCTGATTAATCAGAGGGCCTTGATCTGATCACAAGGGGAAAATAACCGGAGCCGTCTGATTTAAAATCAAAGGGCCAAAGGGGCGAGGGTGCATGCTAACGCATACACCCACGCGCGCAGGATCCGGGAGGGGGTATAAATACCCCTCTTACTAGTTTTTTCTCTCATTTCCTCTTCTCTTTCTCTCTCTAACCTTCTCTCTTCTTCTTCTTTTTTTTTTCTCCTCCTTCTCTCTTCTTTCTCAGCCGCGCCCTCCCCCCTCCGGTGGCCGGAAAAAATTCCGGCGCGGTGGCCGCCGGCGGCGCCACCGCGCCGGAGTTTTAAAACTCCGTTTTTTTAAAAAAAATTTAGTTTTTCTTACTCGTTTTCTCGCCCTCTTCTCAAATCCGGGCTTAGTTTTTTCAAAATCTTTTCCAAAAATCCTAGATCTACACTTAAAGTTTCAAAAATTTTTGAAAATTACCTCTTTTCTTGGCTTTTTGATTCGGTTTTAGGTGTATTTTTGGCTCTTGTGCGTGTTTGTGTTGTGTTGTTGGTTGGGGAGGAGTTGGAGGTTCGGATTTGTGGTGGTTTGAGGAGAAAAAGCCGCGTGTGTTTATGTGTGAGTTATGGCCGAGTGTTGTGTGGTGTTTTTGCGTGTGTTATGGCTGCGTTTTGGTGCTTTTGTTGTGGTTGTTTTGGGTTGTGTATTGTTGTGTTAGAGTGGTGGTGGGTGAGGCCGAACTTGGGGTTGTGGGAGAGGAGGTGGTGGCCGAGTTTTTTGGGTGTTTTGGGGGATTGGCCGCGTGTTTAGGGTGGTAGGGGGAGGAGTGGTGTGTGTTTTTTTGTGTTACTGTTTGTGTAGTGATTGCTGGATTTTTTTGTGTAGTGTGCTGTTCTTGTTTTTGTTCTTGATTTTTCTGTTCTGTTTGTTCTGTTTAAATCCTCTCTATCTCACTGTTTTTATTGAAATTGGATGGACAAAAGAGGCTGTGTCCAGAGCTGTTGAGAGGGATCTGTGGCTTAATCAAAAAAATGGCAAGAAACCAAGCAAAAAGGGACAAAAAAACTGATGAGAAAATGATGGATCTGATGCAATTCTGATGGAGAAAGTGATGTGCAAGCTGTTTGTTAATTAATTAAATAAATAAAATGATAAAAACAAAAACATAAAAATACAAAATAAAATAAAACAGAATATAATTAATAGCAATAATAAAAAAAACGAAATTAATAAAATAATAATAAAAAACTAAAGTAAAAATAAAATAACCATAAAATTAAAACTATCGCTTTTGAAACTCTAAATGAGGTATTTTAAAATACCTCCCTGCCGAAATTTCGTCTGAAACGACGAAAATTCTCGGCCTTAAAAAGACGATTAAAACGAATCGAAATTGGGTCAAAAAATGGGGTATGACAGATGCCCCTATTTAAGTTTCTTCGTTACGGAGATTTAAAAAGTGAAATTTTTAATTCGACGGGTCGAAGAGACTTAAATACAGAGTACACCATTTTTGACCAATTTCGACTGGAAAATACTATGGATGCAGTGCTATGCATGCAATTCTGTGAATGCTCGCGATGCAGGTATGAATGCAAAATGACGAAGATGACCTGACTGGGGACGAAACAAAACAAAAGACTACTCGAGTTCGTTAAAGAAAAGGGATTCGACTCCACTGGGGATAACATGGTTTCACTGGGGATAGATATCAGCTGTTCGGGTTAATGTCGAACTGCCACTGACAATAAGAAACAAAGGTAAATGCCAGCTGTTCGGGTTGTTGCCGAACTTGCCACTGACGACATGATAAAAGGCTGAATGTCAGCTGTTCGGGTTGTTGCCGAACTTGCCACTGACGACATGATAAAAGGATAAATGTCGGATGAAAGGTGAAAGCTAGATGAGAAGTAAAAGCTGGATGAAAAGATAAAAGCTGGATGAAGAGATAAATGCTGGATGAAAAATAAATGCTGGATGAAAAGTAAATGCTGGATGAAAGATAAATACTGGATGAAAGATAAATGCTGGATGGAATATAAAAGCAGGATAAAATATAAAAAGCTAGATGAAATTTAAGAGCTGGATGAAATTTAAAAGCTGGATGAAATTTAAAAGCTGGATGAAATATAAAAGTTGGATGAAATTTAAAAGCTGGATGAAATTTAAAAGCTGGATGAAATATAAAAGTTGGATGAAATTTAAAAGCTGGATGAAATTTAAAAGCTGGATGAAAAATAAATGTTGGATAAAAGATAAATGCTTGGTGAAAGATGAATGCTGGATGAAACATAAAACTGGATGAAAGATAAGAGCTGGATGAAAAAATAAATGTCAGCTGTTCGGGTTGTTGCCGACAAAAGCCTGGATAAGACAATGCACAAACTGTTCGTTAAGGAACTGCCACTCGGCGAAAAGAGGGTGACATCTTAGGATGAAATACTGGGGATGACATTTGGGGAAAAGAGTGTTACAAATTATTCACGATTGATTGGCATGGAAAGATATTCAAAACAAGACTCAGAGTGGTGAACGCGACCATGTATCAATGATATTGTCTTTATTGTTTATGCATGAATGTGTATATGCATGAATGTATGAATGCATGAATGATGACACGACTTGTATGACTGGCATGACTGATTAACTTGTGATTGCATGAAGGGTTGACTGGTATGATTGTATGAAGGATTGACTGGTATGATTGTTTAACTGATAAACTTGATGAGACAAGATTGGATGGATAATACGGAAAGTGACCCGACGTCGCATCACAAACACTCGGCAATCTTCAATGGGGATGATGCCACTGGGGGCGTATCAAAACAAAGACGGGGTAAAGCCCGGCATAGGCAATAACTGATGAGGAGTAAACACTTCTTGGGGAGAGCGTGTCAATCCACAACCATGGTAGAAGAACTGGTGCTTCTGTGGTCATGCTTATTTTTGTTTTGCTTTTTTTTGAATCCCTAATTTTTGCCTGGACCGCCCTTTCGGGTTTTCAGCCCACCGGGAATATATTCTTTTGTATGCCCCTAATTTTTGCCTGGACCGCCTTTTCAGGTTTTCGATCCACCGGGACGCTCATTTTTGCCTAAGCCGCCCTTTCGGGTTTTCGACTTACCGAGCTCTTTTTTTCCTTTTTTGATTTTTTTTTTTTTATATCTTTTTTGTATTTGACCAAGTTAAATCTGCGGAGTTTGCTCGTTCCTGAGACGGATGTTGATATACACCTTACTTATTCATGAGTACGAAGAAAATGCAATTGTTTGTTCACACTTTTCAAAAGGCATGAAGAAGATTTTATTATTTTAAAAAAACTTTACTTTCAAGTATCGCTATCAATAATAGAAGAATTTTTTTGAAAAGAGAAAAAAAAAGAATAAATGAGACTTCCAAACAAGAGGCACAAGCTCAAATTTATTTAATAGAGTGGTGGCCTGCCAATGGCGTGGTTCCACAGATCTCACAAAGTTTGAAAAAAAAATGGTAAATATAAGGGGAAGGTACATTGAACACAATAACCGTCATTCTCCCTACCCACTTTGAATTCCACCGTTTAGATGCTTCAGATTCAGAGTTTCTTTGACAGCTAATGTGCCCCGAGTGAGTCATGGTTAACCCGATGCAGTTACTTTGTCTTTTGTTCCTTAATTTTTGCATAGATCGCCCTTTCGGGTTTTCGACCTATCAGGATGACTGTTTTTTCTGTTTTGTGTCTCTAATTTTTGCCTGGACCGCCCTTTCGGGTTTTCAGCCCACCGAGACGCTCATTTTTGCCTAAGCCGCCCTTTCGGGTTTTCGACTTACCGAGCTGTTCTTTTTTATTTTTTAGACAAAGTATTTCTTGACTGCATCGGTGTTTACAGGACGGGGAAGCTCATCACCATCCATGGTTGTGAGAATCATTGCACCACCGGAGAAAACTCTCTTGACAACGTACGGTCCTTCATAGTTAGGAGTCCACTTGCCCCTGGAGTCGGGCTGAAATGATAAGATCCTTTTGAGCACAAGATCTCCTTCTTTGAATTCACGAGGACGAACTTTCTTGTCAAAAGCTTGCTTCATCCTCTGTTGATATAGCTGACCATGGCACAAGGCCGCCATGCGTTTTTCTTCGATTAAATTCAACTGATCATATCTGCTTCGACACCATTCAGCCTCGGATAACTCAGCTTCCATCAGGACTCTCATTGATGGGATCTCGACCTCTACGGGAAGAACTGCTTCCATGCCATATACCAAAGAGAAAGGAGTTGCCCCTGTTGAAGTGCGTACGGAGGTACGATACCCGTGCAAAGCGTACGGTAACATTTCATGCCAGTCTTTGTAGGTGACTACCATCTTCTGCACTATCTTCTTGATGTTCTTGTTTGCAGCTTCAACTGCGCCATTCATTTGAGGCCTGTAAGGAGAGGAATTATGATGTTCAATCTTGAACTCTTCGCACAACTCTTTCATCATCTTGTTGTTCAGATTGGTCCCATTGTCTGTGATGATTCTATTAGGAACACCGTAGCGGCAAATGATGTGATTCTTCATAAAACGGACCACCACTTGCTTGGTCACATTGGCGTACGATGCAGCTTCGACCCACTTGGTGAAGTAATCAATCGCCACTAGAATGAAACGATGCCCATTTGAAGCTTTGGGTTCAATCCTGCCAATCATGTCGATGCCCCACATGGAGAAGGGCCAAGGAGACGAAAGAACATTCAGAGCAGTTGGCGGCACATGAATTTTGTCAGCATAAATCTGGCATTTGTGGCACTTCCTGGCATGCTTGCAACAATCTGTCTCCATTGTCATCCAGTAATAACCTGCTCTCAACAACTTCCTAGCCATTGTATGCCCATTGGAGTGAGTTCCAAAGGAGCCTTCATGAATCTCATGCATCAAAAGTTCTGCTTCTTGCTGGTCTACGCACCTGAGTAGTACCATGTCGAAGTTCCTTTTGTATAAAACATCACCGTTCAAAAAGAAGTTACCAGACAATCTTCTTAATGTTCTCTTGTCTTTGTTGGATGCTCCGGGTGGATATTCCTGACTCTGGAGGAAACACTTGATATCATGGAACCATGGCTTATCATCCACAACTTTTTCGACTGCGAACACATGGGCGGGTCTCTCGAGGCGCTGAATTCTGATTGTTGGCAAATTATTCCGGTGACTCACTTCATACATGGAGGATAAAGTTGCTAACGCATCTGCCATCTGGTTCTCATCACGAGGGATGTGGTGAAGCTCCACCTTGTTGAAGAAAGTTAACAAACGCCTTGCATAGTCCTTGTAAGGAACCAAGCCGGGATGGCGAGTTTCCCATTCTCCTTTGATTTGGTTGATTACGAGTGCTGAATCCCCGTAGATATCAAGGTTCTTGATTCTCAAGTCGATGGCTTCTTCAATACCCAGGATACATGCTTCATACTCTGCCATATTGTTGGTGCAATCAAACTGTAACCTTGCAGCGAAAGGGAGATGATTACCTTCAGGAGTGATAATAACTGCCCCAATTCCGTTACCAAAGACATTCACTGCTCCATCAAAAATCAAACCCCATCTAGACTCGGGATCTGGACCTTCCCCAAGCAATGGTTCATCGCAATCCTTCATCTTCAAGTACATAATCTCTTCATCAGGAAAGTCAAACTTGATGGATTGATAATCCTCAATCGGTTGATGAGCCAAATGGTCGGCAATGATGCTGGCTTTGATGGCCTTCTGAGTGCGGTATTCAATGTTATATTCTGACAACAACATTTGCCAACGAGCAATTCTCCCTGTTAAAGCGGGCTTCTCAAAGATGTACTTGATTGGATCCATCTTGGATATCAACCAAGTGGTATGATTAAGCATGTAATGACGAAGACGCTTGGCGGCCCAAGCTAGTGCGCAACAAGTCTTCTCAAGTAGGGAGTATCGAGACTCACAATCTGTAAATTTCTTGCTCAGGTAGTAAATAGCATGCTCCTTCCTACCGGTCTCATCCTGCTGCCCGAGTACACAACCCATGGAGTCTTCCAACACCGTCAGGTACATAATCAGAGGTCTTCCTTCAACTGGAGGGATAAGGATTGGAGGTTCCAGCAAGTAATTCTTGATGCTGTCGAAGGCCTTCTGGCAGTCTTCTGTCCACACTATCTCTTGGTCCTTGCGAAGCAATTTGAAGATAGGTCCACATGTGGCTGTCATATGAGATATGAATCTGGAGATATAGTTCAACCGTCCCAGAAATCCTCTCACTTGTTTCTCGGTTTGTGGAGCAGGCATTTCTCTGATGGCTTTGACTTTATCGGGATCTACTTCAATACCTTTCTGACTAACGATGAAACCTAGGAGTTTTCCAGATCTCACACCAAATGTACACTTGTTAGGATTCACGCGAAGCCGATACTTTTTCAATCGTTGGAACATCTTCAACAAATACTCGACATGCTCCTCTTCAGTACCTGATTTGACAATCATGTCATCGACGTAAACCTCAATTTCTTTGTGCATCATGTCATGGAAGAGAGTGGTCATGCCTCTTTGGTAGGTAGCACCCGCATTCGTCAACCCAAAAGGCATCACTTGATAACAGAAAGTACCCCAAGGCGTAATAAAAGACGTCTTTTCTCTGTCTTCCACTGCCATTTTGATCTGATTGTACCCGGAGAAACCGTCCATGAAGGAGAAGACTTTGGACTTAGCGGTGCTGTCAACCAATACATCGATGTGGGGTAGCGGGAAATCATCCTTTGGACTAGCCTTGTTCAGATCTCTATAATCAACACACATCCTGACCTTACCATCTTTTTTGGGAACGGGCACTATGTTGGCCAACCATTGAGGATATTCTGATGTGATAAGAAAACCTGCATTAATCTGCTTTTGCACTTCCTCCTTGATCTTAAGGGCCATATCAGGGCGAGTTCTTCTCAGCTTCTGCTTGATTGGAGGACATTCAGGCTTCAAAGGTAAACGATGTTCCACGATCTCAGGGTCCAACCCTGGCATATCTTGATACGACCATGCAAAGACATCTACATATTCTTTGAGAAGCTCAACCATTCTTCCTTTGACAGACGCATCCAACAATGCCCCAATCTTGACTTCCTTCTTGTCCTCCTCAGAACCCAAGTTAATAACCTCCACTGCTTCCTCGTGAGGCTGAATGGCTTTTCTCTCCTGTTCTAATAATCGTATAATCTCGTCAGGAACCTCTTCATCATCCTCCTCTTCAGCTTCATAAACGGGAGACTCAAAATTGGGAGGAAGCATAGGGTCACGGTGTTCAACGGGCTTATTGATGTTTAGTCTGCACATGATTGATGATTGATTTCTTAGCAAATGAGTGAAAGATGCAGACCTTTTTTTTAAAATCGATCGAAAATAAAATAAAATGTTTTTTTTTGGTTTTTTGTGTTACCATTTTTCCAAAAAAAGCAATAAAATAAAAATAAACGTCGTGGAAGAAAACGACGACTTTTCATTGATAGCGATAACTTAAAATCAAAGTTGAGCCCTACATGACTTCACTTTCGTCTTGGGCGAGACGAAAGGATTTTTGGAAAGAAAGTAAAACAAACAAACACATTACTTAGACACATGGATGGCAAGAGGCACGTCAACAACATTCCAGTTGCGGGCAGAACTTTCTGTCGTCACAAACACGGGTGCCACCTCCTTCGGATCATCCTCCTGGATAGCATTGGTTTCTGGCGGGGCTTGAATAAACCCAGCGCTATTGAACGTGACGTTGGTGGGCTCCAAACCCATGTTGGCCTTACTTGTTGATGACCTAAAACCCAAACCTTCTCGGTTCTCGTTCTTGGGTATCTGCACTAGTTTTCCCCATCTTCCAGCAGTTCCTTCCTTCAGAACCTTCTGCGCATCTCTCAAAGATGCCATGGATTCCTTGCCTGAGCTCTCGCCTTCTATAGAAAGTCCTTGGAAAGACGTTCCATCTATCTCATCTGCACTGATGAAAGAAAAAGCCGACAAATGGCTCACTAGCAACGCTTCTTCACCATTCACAGTGATCAGCTTCCCATTCCGCACAAACTTCAACTTTTGGTGGAGCGTGGATGTGACCGCCCCGGCTTCATGAATCCAAGGTCTTCCCAACAAGCAACTGTAAGAGGCTTGAATGTCCATGACTTGGAAAGGTATCTGGAAAACCTGGGGTCCAATAGTAATAGGCAAGACTATCTCCCCCATCACTGACTTTCTCGATCCGTCAAACGCCTTCACAATAACTCCACTGTACCTCAAGGGTGCACCTTGGTATGACAACTTATCGAGTGTAGTTTTTGCCATCACATTCAAAGACGACCCGGTGTCCACCAACACATTAGACAGAGCGTCCGTCCCGCAGTTAACAGAGATATGCAAGGCTAGGTTATGATCTCTTCCAGCTTCTGGGAGCTCTTCATCACTAAATCCCAGGTTGTTGCAAGCGGTTATGTTGCCAACTATCCCTCCAAACTGGCTAGTAGTCACATCATGGTCAACATAGGCTTGGCTTAACACTTTCATCAATGCCTCTCTGTGAGTATCAGAATGCAATAACAAGGATAATATTGAGATTTTTGAAGGTGTCTGCAACAGTTGGTCGATGATCTTGTAATCACTTTTCTTTATTAATTTCAGCACTTCATCTGATTCTGAACATTCACCCCCGCTAGCTGGCACTGGATCAATGACTGGAGTGTTGACCTTCTCTTGCACTATGGTCGGAAGAATGCGCCCACTTCTCAATACTTTGCTACTGTCTGCAATGTTGCTAACAGATGACAGAGGAGGTATAGGGGACTCTTGTCCATCGCCCAGGATGGTTGCATTGTACCTGTATGGCACCGCCTTCAATGATGCGTACGGTAAGGCTCCCGGTAAACAGATCACCAAGGGAGTAACAGCAGCATTCTCTTGATTACCAAGGGTTAATTCTAACTGTTCTGGGATGTGAAATTCGGGCGTTATCACACAAACATTCTCACTTTTTCTCGTCACAGACAACTCCTTGCGGTCCAACAAGCCTTGGATGTCATCATGTACTTGCGCACATCCTCGGGTATCCACAGAGCAAACCTTACACTTCATATGATCATGTTCGAACAGACCTGCTTTACACATTCTTGTGTGCATCGGGACTAGAGGTGTCCTGATGTCTTGAACATTGAAAATAGAGCAACCTTCTTGGCCATCTTCGACCATATTAACAGAGGACCCATGGTTAGGTAAGGGATTGGCCTGGACATTGGGACTTGGGTTGGAATCTTTGAAGGTCAGAAGCTTCGCCCGGATTAGCCTTTGGACCTCGGTTTTAAGAGCAAGGCAATGCTCAACATCGTGCCCAGGTGCTCCTTGGTGAAAGGCGCAAGTCAAGTCATGCCGGTACCAAGGAGGTAGAATATCTGGTGTACGGAGTGGTGCCTTAAGCTGGACAAGGTTTTTTGCGAGTAGTGCAGGGAGCAGGTCAGCATACTTCATTGGGATTGGGTCAAATGTTGTTCTTTGGCGGTTTTGTGGGTGATATGGTTGTTGAGGGGTTTGTGGGCGATTTTGTTGTTGAGGGTATGATGATTGTGGGCGAAGCTGTTGGAAATTTTGTGGGTAATTTTGTGGGTAATGAGAGGGTGGTCTTTGAGGCATTTGGAAATTTTGTGTTACGGGTGATGAAACATTGGCAATGTGTGGGTAAGTTGGGTACTGCAACTGGGGTCCTCCGTAGGCGACCATACCTACCTCTTGCCCCTTCTTTCTCGGATAGCTACTTCCGAACCTCTTAGCATTGTTAACAGGGGCAATCTCTTTCACTAACCGTCCTTCTCGGACACCTTCCTCGATTCTCATCCCCATTCCTACCATCTCTGTGAAGTCATTGGGAGCGCTTGCAACCATTTTCTCATAGTAGAAAGGACTAAGTGTGTTAAGGAACAGCTTGGTCAATTCTTTTTCTTCTAATGGAGGGCGAATCTGCGCGGCCAACTCTCTCCATCTTTGTGCATATTCTTTGAACGACTCCTTCTCCTTCTGAGTCATTGCCCTGAGCTCATCTCTATCCGGGGCCAGATAAGAATTGTACTTGTATTGTTGTATAAAGGCATTTGCAAGGTCATTGAAAGTACGGATGTCAGCACCATCCAAATCCATGTACCATCTCTCATAGCAGCGCCGGTCAAACTGTCCTGGAAGTAATGAATCAGAAGCTTGTCGTTGTCTGTCTGCGTGGACATCTTCCTCGCATACATCACCAGGTGTGCCTTGGGACAAGAATTTCCTCTGTACTTCTCGAAATCTGGGACTTTGAATTTATGCGGGACTACCACATTGGGAACTAGACATAGCTCATGAGCATTCGAGCCGAACAACTCTTTTCCCCGAAGAGCTTTCATTTCCCTTTGCATCTCATTATACTTATCCTGCAGATCGTCCACCCTGTCGAAAGCTGCGACACTTTCGGTATGAAAAATAGGTCCCTGATCCTGAACTGTGTGCACTAGAGGCGCGGAATAGGTCATCGCAGCTTGGGGAAAAGGCAGGCCGGGTTGAGGAACCGGTGCTGTTTGTTTGATCGAAGGGAGGCGGAACTTCTGTTACAGCAGGTTGGAGACTTTCACTAACCGGGGGAGGCATTCCCCATGAACATCCCGGAGGCATAAACAGTGGTTGGGAAACTGCAGTGGAGAGTGGAGTGGTGCTTACAAACGGTGGTTCTACAGCAGCAGTAGCGGACTGAGAACTCTGAGCAGCCAAAAGAGAACTCATCATTTCTGTTAATCTGTCCATCCCCTCTCGCAGACTGGCGACCTCTTCCCGAAGGTTCTGATTTTCCTGCTCGACAAGATCCATCTTCTTCCTCTGATTAGCTCGAGTATTGTAAACGCGAGTAGATTTGCGCAGAATTCGTCGGGCCACTTTTGGGAGCAGGTAGACCTTGTTTGTGGAAAAAAATAAAAGATGAGACTCAACTTTTGAGGTTATATATGCAACATGATGCATGATTATGTTTATGCGAAAAGAAAACTTTGTTATCGAAGGACCTGTCAAAATAATTGTAAACATCAGAGTGAACATTGCATTTGATCATTAAAATATTACAAAACAACTCTCCTTTTAGCAAACAGAGTCAAAAGGACAAGCTCAAAAGTTCTTTTAAAATACAAGCTTAGAATTTTAAAAAAAAACCCGAGAACACCCGGTATTTCAAACTCTTGAAGTAGATTGGCCATCAGAATCCGAATGGGGGCCGGAGAAAAAGTCCATTTGCCTCTTCTTCCTCCTAGCATCTTTCCTAAGCCGAAAATCCTTCTGTTGGAGTAGATCATCCTTCTCAATGATTTGCTGGCTTTGGATGAAGAGCATGTGGTCTTTCTGTTCTAATTTTCCTCTCAACGTCTCAATTTCAAGTTCAGCCTCTTGATATCTTCTTTGCCAAGTATCCCTCTCAAGCTTTAGTTCAGTCATCTGATCATGGAACTCCTCTTGGGTATTAAAAGGTATGGGTAGGGATGATGGCGGAACGGTTGAGGATAGGTGTCTGGGTAGGGGGTATGGTAAGCCAAGACTCGAAGCTCTGTCGATGACCCACTGAGTGTAAAATCCATGTACAAAGCCCGTCCTTCTTCCTAACTGATTTCTATCAAGCCTACGAATAGTATGCCAGGCTCGCACAAATTTCATCCTCATATTTGCATGGTCTTCATGGTTGAGATAGAATTCACCGGTTAAGGAGAGGTTATTAGGTCTTTCCTTCATGGGGTATCCGAACTGGCGCATGGCAAGAGCAGGGCTATAGGTAATTCCCCCGCGTGTACCAATGAGGGGCACGTTGGGAAACTCTCCACAACTGTCGATGATCACTCCAATGTCAGTGGCTGGTTGGTACCACACGATGTCGGCTGGGGTAAGGGACATGATTCTTTGGGGCCAACGGGTTTTTTCTGGATTGGTTTTGAAAAGGTGGGTTTGGGGTAGATGCGAAGTGAACCATTTGTATAGCAAAGGCGCACAACAAATAATAACTCCACCTTTCTTTTGTGTTCTATGGTGGATGGAATGGTAGGTATCTGCGAGTAGGGTAGGGACAGGGTTTCTGGATAGGAAGATTTGGATTGTGCTGATATCAACGAAATCGTCAATATTAGGGAAAAGTATGAGACCATAGATGAGCAGGGCAAGGGTGGATTCGAAGGCATCAGTATTGGCGGCTTCGGCAAAGGTAAAGGCTTTTTGGTAGAGGAAAGTGGAAGTTAGGCCTTGTGAGCCGGCTTTAGTAGTGAGGTTAGTGGCTATGTCGGAGGTTTCTAGATGGAGGGCTGCGGCGATGGTTGAAGGTTTGGGAGTTTGTTCGAGGCCACTGAAAGGTAACTTGTCAGACACCGGTAAGCCGACCAGGTAGGAGTATTCTTCCAAAGTGGGGACAAGCTGGTAATCTGGGAACGTGAAACAGTGATAGAAAGGGTCATAAAACTGGACCAAGGTATTAAGGATCCCTTCTTCAAAGTTTGTCTTGAGGATGCTGAGCAAATACCCATAACGCCTTCGGAAATCCTCCGGATTAGCTACCAAAGACCCTAGCTTCCTTAAATTTGTCAAATCCGGGCTTTTGAAGTTATACTTCTGAGTGTTCCTCCTTATGAAGTCCATTCCTACGATGTTTACAACAAAACTTGTCTAAGTCCTTCGATACTTGATGAAAAAATGTTTATGAATGAATGCATGTATGCATGGTTATGCTAAAGAAACGGAGAAAACATGGTGAGGTTAAGTCCATAGTGTTGGAGCCGAGGGTAAACACGCCATTTGGTAAGGACTATGGTTTCATGTGTACTTATATCACGGGTTCTACCAAGTTCCCAAAGTCATTGACCACTTCCGAATATTGTCGGATTACAGGACTACTCCCGGTCCAACAACGTTCGTAGGAAAGTCTCGTTTGAGTGTAGTGTCGCGTATCGACCAACTCAAGACTACTCTTGATTAGCCACCGCACTACGTCCTAAAAGGCCAAGATGGGTTAGGTAACTAAAGGTCCTCAACTTCATGGGTCACTTAAAAATAATAATGCCAAACACGACTACTCATGTCGACATGATACTACTTTTAAGAGACCTCCATTGAGTGGGGTTATATCACATGCACCAAAGCCCAAGACTACTCCTAGTATGGCACTTTGATTATACCACCATCCTATCTTATGTTTCCCTCAAGTCCGGGTGTAGGACTTATCTCACCACTCACGTAAAATAATAAACACTTAAGCACTTATTTACAATTTACAAATAATAAAGCATAAAGATAAAGAAAAACAAGATAGGTTTAACCCACTTTAGGATCTTGGTCCCCAGTGAAGTCGCCATTTTTGTCGCGGTGATTTTCGGATATCAAGCTATTAATTAGCATTGACTCACAAATTAATTTCACCACCGATCTTTTATTTTTCCGAGGAAAAGGGAGAAAGTTCGAAAAACCCTATTTTTAAGAGATCAAAGGTCCGGGGGTTGGTTACGCAAAGGGAAGGTGTTAGCACCCTAAACGTCTATAGTACTCTATAGGAACCTCTTGTTTTTTATTTATCTTTATGCTAAATTATTTATTTGTTTGTAAATAAAGGCTTAAGTGTAAAAAGACTAAAGTGATGATTAAAAGGAAAGAAAATGTTTTTGTTTTTTATTGATTTTTGTTTAGTTGGTTTGGAAGGACAAAGTCTTTTGCCTACATACCCAAATGGGATCAAAACCGATGTAGTTCGGGGTAAAAAGCCGAGTGATTGGTTTTGATTGATTTTAAAGTTTGAAAAAAATTTTGAGAAAGATAAGAGGCCGAAAGGCATAGAAGGATAAAGAGGAAGTGAGTTTGATTGATTTTAAATTGAAAAAAAAGGTTTGAAATAATTAAAATTGATTAAAATTGTTTTTGAAGAAAATGTAGGAATTAATTGACTTGAAAATGAAACTCGATTGAGAAAAGATTTTTTGGCTTTTTGTTATTTGAAATGTTTTTTATTTTTGATTAAGTTAATTAACAAAAAAAAACTAAGTGGTAGTCGAAAAAAAACTAAGCGCGAGGGTTTTCTCACAATGACGTTGAATCAAAGTGAGATCCCCTTTTCCTCGGATACGTTTGTTACTTTTGCGTTTTAAACATAAAGCGGAATAAATAAATGTGTGTGTCGGTGCAATATTCTCATTTATATTTACATTGTTCATAAATACATTCTAATGACATATATAAATAAATAAAATGACAAATGCAAAGTAAAATGACAAATAAAATAAAATGCATGAGATGATGTTAAATGTGAGCAAATAAGATAGTAAGAAATAAGAACAATAAAAAAAGAAATAGTAAAATGCAAAGAAAAACAAAAGAAAATAAACAGGGAGGTGTAAAAAATAAAATAGGAGGTGCAGAAAGTGAGAAAATAATCAGATTTGAAAGAAATAGGCCCAAAATGCATTGGGCCAGCGTGATTTAATCTGGGCCGTCTGATTAATCAGAGGGCCTTGATCTGATCACAAGGGGAAAATAACCGGAGCCGTCTGATTTAAAATCAAAGGGCCAAAGGGGCGAGGGTGCATGCTAACGCATACACCCACACGCGCAGGATCCGGGAGGGGGTATAAATACCCCTCTTACTAGTTTTTTCTCTCATTTCCTCTTCTCTTTCTCTCTCTAACCTTCTCTCTTCTTCTTCTTTTTTTTTTCTCCTCCTTCTCTCTTCTTTCTCAGCCGCGCCCTCCCCCCTCCGGTGGCCGGAAAAAATTCCGGCGCGGTGGCCGCCGGCGGCGCCACCGCGCCGGAGTTTTAAAACTCCGTTTTTTTAAAAAAAATTTAGTTTTTCTTACTCGTTTTCTCGCCCTCTTCTCAAATCCGGGCTTAGTTTTTTCAAAATCTTTTCCAAAAATCCTAGATCTACACTTAAAGTTTCAAAAATTTTTGAAAATTACCTCTTTTCTTGGCTTTTTGATTCGGTTTTAGGTGTATTTTTGGCTCTTGTGCGTGTTTGTGTTGTGTTGTTGGTTGGGGAGGAGTTGGAGGTTCGGATTTGTGGTGGTTTGAGGAGAAAAAGCCGCGTGTGTTTATGTGTGAGTTATGGCCGAGTGTTGTGTGGTGTTTTTGCGTGTGTTATGGCTGCGTTTTGGTGCTTTTGTTGTGGTTGTTTTGGGTTGTGTAGTGTTGTGTTAGAGTGGTGGTGGGTGAGGCCGAACTTGGGGTTGTGGGAGAGGAGGTGGTGGCCGAGTTTTTTGGGTGTTTTGGGGGATTGGCCGCGTGTTTAGGGTGGTAGGGGGAGGAGTGGTGTGTGTTTTTTTGTGTTACTGTTTGTGTAGTGATTGCTGGATTTTTTTGTGTAGTGTGCTGTTCTTGTTTTTGTTCTTGATTTTTCTGTTCTGTTTGTTCTGTTTAAATCCTCTCTATCTCACTGTTTTTATTGAAATTGGATGGACAAAAGAGGCTGTGTCCAGAGCTGTTGAGAGGGATCTGTGGCTTAATCAAAAAAATGGCAAGAAACCAAGCAAAAAGGGACAAAAAAACTGATGAGAAAATGATGGATCTGATGCAATTCTGATGGAGAAAGTGATGTGCAAGCTGTTTGTTAATTAATTAAATAAATAAAATGATAAAAACAAAAACATAAAAATACAAAATAAAATAAAACAGAATATAATTAATAGCAATAATAAAAAAAACGAAATTAATAAAATAATAATAAAAAACTAAAGTAAAAATAAAATAACCATAAAATTAAAACTATCGCTTTTGAAACTCTAAATGAGGTATTTTAAAATACCTCCCTGCCGAAATTTCGTCTGAAACGACGAAAATTCTCGGCCTTAAAAAGACGATTAAAACGAATCGAAATTGGGTCAAAAAATGGGGTATGACAGATGCCCCTATTTAAGTTTCTTCGTTACGGAGATTTAAAAAGTGAAATTTTTAATTCGACGGGTCGAAGAGACTTAAATACAGAGTACACCATTTTTGACCAATTTCGACTGGAAAATACTATGGATGCAGTGCTATGCATGCAATTCTGTGAATGCTCGCGATGCAGGTATGAATGCAAAATGACGAAGATGACCTGACTGGGGACGAAACAAAACAAAAGACTACTCGAGTTCGTTAAAGAAAAGGGATTCGACTCCACTGGGGATAACATGGTTTCACTGGGGATAGATATCAGCTGTTCGGGTTAATGTCGAACTGCCACTGACAATAAGAAACAAAGGTAAATGCCAGCTGTTCGGGTTGTTGCCGAACTTGCCACTGACGACATGATAAAAGGCTGAATGTCAGCTGTTCGGGTTGTTGCCGAACTTGCCACTGACGACATGATAAAAGGATAAATGTCGGATGAAAGGTGAAAGCTAGATGAGAAGTAAAAGCTGGATGAAAAGATAAAAGCTGGATGAAGAGATAAATGCTGGATGAAAAATAAATGCTGGATGAAAAGTAAATGCTGGATGAAAGATAAATACTGGATGAAAGATAAATGCTGGATGGAATATAAAAGCAGGATAAAATATAAAAAGCTAGATGAAATTTAAGAGCTGGATGAAATTTAAAAGCTGGATGAAATTTAAAAGCTGGATGAAATATAAAAGTTGGATGAAATTTAAAAGCTGGATGAAATTTAAAAGCTGGATGAAATATAAAAGTTGGATGAAATTTAAAAGCTGGATGAAATTTAAAAGCTGGATGAAAAATAAATGTTGGATAAAAGATAAATGCTTGGTGAAAGATGAATGCTGGATGAAACATAAAACTGGATGAAAGATAAGAGCTGGATGAAAAAATAAATGTCAGCTGTTCGGGTTGTTGCCGACAAAAGCCTGGATAAGACAATGCACAAACTGTTCGTTAAGGAACTGCCACTCGGCGAAAAGAGGGTGACATCTTAGGATGAAATACTGGGGATGACATTTGGGGAAAAGAGTGTTACAAATTATTCACGATTGATTGGCATGGAAAGATATTCAAAACAAGACTCAGAGTGGTGAACGCGACCATGTATCAATGATATTGTCTTTATTGTTTATGCATGAATGTGTATATGCATGAATGTATGAATGCATGAATGATGACACGACTTGTATGACTGGCATGACTGATACCTTTATCTGTTATTTATAATATCACCCCACTTTAATTCTACAATAATATTGACTAAAACTTTGGAAACAATTGAAATGCATAGGAGAAGTTGACATTGGTTAGATAGAATTATCATGCACAAGACAAATTGTCGTTCATAAAATGAACAAGAGAAGTTGACATTAATTAAATAAAACTATCATGCACTTCACAGGTTTTCATTAATAAAATTTCAGAATTAACTCAAATGCACGAGATAAGTTGTCACTGAATAAACTAACTTTGATGCACATGACAAGTTATCATTTATAAAAAAATGTTCTTGCTAAAATATTTATACTACTATTTAGAATATCACCTCACTTCAATTCTATGATTATATTGAATCCTCAAAACTAAAATGCACAAGATAAATGAACATTGACTAAAATTTTGTAAATAACTAAAATGCATGGGAGAAGGGGGTTTTGACTAAAATTTTAGAATTAAATCAAATGCATGGTATAAGTTGTCACGGACTAAACTATGCTTGACTCACGGGACAAGTTGTCATTTAAAAAAAATCATTCATGCTAAAACGTTTATATTATCAAGAATATCACCCCCACTTCAATTTTACGATTATATTGAATCCTCATCAACTAAAATCCACAGGATAAATGAACATTGACTAAAATTTTGTAAATAACTAAAATGCATGGGAGAAGTGTGTGTTGACTAAAATTTTAGAATTAAATCAAATGTATGGTATAAGTTGTCACAGACTAATCTATCATTGACTTACAGGACAAACTGTCATTTAGAAAAAATCATTCTTGCTAAAACGTTTATATTATTTAGAATATCACATCACTTCAACTCTACAATGACATTGAACCCCTATCAAGTAAAATGCATGGGATAAGTGGACATTAACTGAAATTTCATAGATAACTAAAATGCACGGGAGAAGTGAACATTAACTGAAATTTCGTAGATAACTAAAATGCATGGGAGAAGTGGACATTGACTAAAATTTTAGAATTAACACAAATGCACATGATAAGTTGTCACTTATTAAACTAACTTTGATACACGAGACAAGTTGTTATTTATAAAACATTGTTCCTTCTAAAACGTTTCTACTATTTAGAACACCACCTCACTTCAATTCTACAATGATATTGAATCCTCATCAACTAAAATGCGCGTGATAAGTGGGTATATACTAAAGTTTCAGAAATGACTCAAATGCAAGGGAGAGGCTGGCATTGATTAAATAGAACAATCATACATGAGACAAGTTGTCATTAATAAAATGCACAAAAAAGTTGACTTTGATTGAATTAACTTATAATGCACTTGAAAAAATTTCAGTGATAAAATTTTAGAATTAACTTAAATGCACAGGATAACTTGTCACTGACTAAACTATTATGGTACACGGGACATGTTATCAGTAATACAAAATTTATAATAATTATAATACACGGGCCATGTTATTATTTATATATTTTAAAATAATTATTATACACGGGACAAGTCATTATTGATACGTATTATAAAAGATTATTATATATAAATTTTAAAATAATTTTTATACATGTAACAAGTCATCGCTAATACATATGATAAAATTATTATTATACACAGGAAAAGTTATCACCCATAAAAAGTTAAAATCAGTAATTTAACGAACAATCTTTATGTTTATGTTTATCTTTATTTCTCAAAAAAGTGGGCATTGAACCCTTTATCTTTATCTTTGTATTTATCTACTCTTTAGAATATCACCTCACTTTAATTCTACAATGATATTGAACACTTATAAACTGAAATGCACGGGATAAGTGGACATTGACTAAAACTTTGGAAACAACTAAAATGCATAGAAGAAGTTGACATTGGTTAAATAGAACTAGCATGCACAAGACAAGTTGTCATTGATAAAATGCACAAGAGATGTTGAGTAAAACTATTATATACAATATAAGTTGTCATTATACACATGACAAGTTGGCAAACATATTCTAAAATCATACAAGTCAATATTTTTTTAAGACAAAAATTATATAAATTGATATTATTATTGTTTAAACTACCATATAAAAAATTCTAAAATTATATAAATCATACACATCAACGGATACTCGTGCGAAGGGACCACAATACACATCAACGGATACTCGTGCGAAGGGACTACAATGTACTTTTCTATGGGCTTATCCACCACATATCTAACCCAACTCTTTTCTACTGATTTACCCCCACTTTATTGTTTAATACATATATTTTCTCAATTTTATAAATATGTATTCCACATTAATTCCAATTTGATATTGTTTATATCAATTTTTTTTGTTTTTTAGTTATTTTATTTTTCTTTATAACTATAATTATTGTTCTTTTTTAAATCTAAACTAAACACGGTTTAATTAATCAAATTTTAACTGCATTAAATCATCCCGACCAACGGATACCCGTGCGGATGCACGTGTATGTTACTAGTAATAATAATAACAATAATAAAATCATATTTAAAAGTATAGGTGAAATTGTGTGGTTATTTGATTGTATGGTACATTGTTTTTTTGGACAAATGTCTTTTATTAATATTTCTTTTTTAGGAGTTAGTACCATAGAGACGTGGCTCTTTTTTTTTAGTTTTTTTTTTCATCTTCCATTTACAAATTTATTGACTTTAATTTATTTATTATATATAGAAGTTCAACACCTAGCCAAATAACCTAATTATTAATTTATGTAATAATAAAATATATTTAAACTATCAATCTTATCATTTAATGCACAAAGCCCTCCAGAAGGGCTCGGCGCCCTCAAGGAAGGGCTCGGCGCCCTGCATAAGGGCCAAAAGGGCTTTAGGCGAGCCCGTCAGGGGGCGCCGCCTTAGAGAGCTTCTAGAAGCTTCTAGAACCCTTCAGATCACTCTAAACGTGGCTTTGGGCCCAAGCTACTTGGGACCTAAGCCACGGGAAAACAAGCCCAAATAAGACTATAAATACCCACTTGGGAGACATTTTCAAGACATCACTTAAACAGACTAAACTCTAGCTTTATATATTGTACTCACAGCAAGTACAATATTTTTTCTACTAAAAAAATATATAGCGTGTACCAAAAAAAAAAGAGAGATCTTAACATTTAGAAGTTGAAGAATAAAATTGATCAATAAATGCTATATAGAAGTTATAGTATAAATTAGTCCAAATAAATGATATAATAATAATATATAGTATAAAAACAAAAACAAAAAGTGTAATTGATCAAATCAATTAAAATATTAATTACAGTCAGTACAATTTTTCCCTAAAAAAACAACACACAATTGTTTTCGGTCCCTTCTTTTTCAATTATGATGAAAACCATTAACAATACTTAAAAACTAATTTTTGTGTCTTTTAATATATTCCTTAGCATAAAAGCATAGCCATAAAAAAATAAATTATTCAATTCTCATTGGAAAGAAATGTCTATGAATCTCAAAGATTATGAAAACACTCCATGATTGTTTAATTACACCATCATAATTGAATTTACTCCTTAACATTCCTTCAAATATAACCTACAAAGTTGAAAAGTTGAGTACATAATTTTTCATATTCACCCTCACCTTTTGTAACCACCACTTACCCTCGACATTCATTTTCTACTCATTCCCACATATTTGACAATTAAATTCATTCCTTGAGTGTTTCCACCATGGTACTACCATATTCATATGTACAAAAGTTGTTTGTATATTATTCATTTGCACTAAAGTCATTGTATATTCATTATTTTTTCAGGTTGAGAGAGATAATTTTCACCATAGATATGATGCTAATATATGAAAAGGTATTCTTAATTCCTCTTATAACCATTATTCAGTCAAAACTGATCTTTCACTTTTTTTGACCGATACTGAATTTTGACTTAAGTTACAAAAACTTCTCATAATTTCTTATTCTCTTTGATCGAATGGTACAAAATGTGGATATAATTTTTGTACCATTCTTTTTAAAATTTTGTAATAGAAGGAAATAGTTTGAAAGAAATGGACCTGGACCAATAAATCAAAAGGGGACTGGAAAAGGATTTTAGATTGTGGCAATTAAAAGATCGGTTACTATAATAGCGTGAAATAAAAAAATATGAGAGGTTTTTTTAGGATTTAGTATTGTTAGATATTAAATTCATATAGTGGAGGTTATATAACTCATTAATTTGAAAGAATTAGAATATGAAGGGTGCCAATTTTCAAGAAAGGGTGAGGAGGTTGTTTAGAGGTGTTACATAGGCACAATTCATGCTTAAGGTTAACTCAAGCTTAAAATTAAATATAGTATAAAAACAACTAAATTGAATAACATGCACAAAGGATATCACATCCACTTCACATAGAGATATTCCATGTGATATAAGTTAAGGAGATTTTTTTAAAAGAATATGAGAGATGATATTGATCGTAATTTTTTGTTTAATGGATTATGAAGAGTTATTCTCCACTATGGACTTAATATCCAATGATGATACAAATTCTTACAAAATCTACGTGATGTGCAAAACATAATTCTATCCTATCGTGTCAATTGTTTGCTCAACTCTAATAATACTTCAACTTCCTTTTTTCCTATTCCATATTTAATAGTGAATTGGTAAGTTACAATTTAGTTGAATGGCTGTGAGTTACATTTTTTATAAATTTCTTATTGTCTTATTCATTTCCTGAATCCTTTTAACTTGATGCAAAAAATCAGTAGGTGTATCCTCCACCAAAATCTATATATTTTTTAGATGAAGTCAAATTAACTTCTATTTGTTAAGATAATTTTATCACACCAACCTTTGATCTACCTTTCTTTTCCTATTCCTCAACTATTCTATCTTTCACTCACACATTGTATTGATGAAGAAAAAAAAATTAATAAATCGGTGAGTTACACTTTTACTTAGGGGATGTGAGTCAAAGTTTTTATTAAGTGCTATTGTCCTATCCATCCATGATAATGATATGATAATGATATGTAAAATACATGAATTATGCACCCATTCTAAATATTTGAATTATACATTTTAGATTTAGACTATCATCACTTTCTTCAAAAAACTCTTAACTGGTATTCTTCAATTTCATATTGTGATTTTTGTTTCTAATTCTCTCTTTTCACATATGTCTTGACTACAAATTGATTTATGTACCAAGCACTACAAGAAATTTTCTCATTATCCAAGGCCAAAAGTCGTCAGTAAGTAAAAAAGGCGTGGATAATGTTAATTACCCACGACTTACCAAATAAGTTAGCCCTACCTTTTTATCATTGAATTAAGAGTCGATATCAATTTTTTAGTCTACTTTTTTAAGTTTCTTTCTCATTTTGTAAGATGTTTTTTAGGATGTGTTTGTAGTTTCTATATGATATTTTATGCACTTTGATTTTCTAAATTTGTATCCATTTTTTTTGGAGTATCCATTTGGCACACTCATAAAATTTAAATAGATTTGATATCATATGCTTTAATTTCTTTTTAAAAAACTATCTTTTTTTTAATATAACAAATATTCGACATTTTCAATAGTGTTTTTATAAAAGGAAATGCTAACAAGTATCTTTAGAGCATTTGTTAAAAAGTTTAAAGAAAAAATTGTCTTGAAAATGATGCATTCAACACATTAAACGTTGAAAAAGTAACTTTTTTAACATAAACCCTATAGATTATTTCTATTTTTAAATCCTCGATGAAACCCTTTTTAAAATCAAACAATAATTCAATTGACCTATCAAAATTGTAATTTAAAAAAAATATTATATAAACATTATGATCCAACCCGTGCAACACACGGATTATATACCTAGTATAAAATCTAATATGATATTAACGTCTATAAATTCAAATCAGTATTATAAAGAGAGACAATTTTAACTTTTCAGGAGCTTATAAAATAATAAGCTAGCCCGACCAAAGAGGCGGGGTTGCCTTGGACCTTAGAAAATTTCCATGTAATACTCGTGCGGGAATTTTACTTTGTACCCTCCATTTATACTTTTACCCCTAAACTAATGATATTCTAAAAATAACCTTAATATTAAAATACTAAAAACAATTTTTTTCTTAAAAATCACATACCCACTCTTAGACTAAAAGATCCAAAAAGTTATGCTAAAATTTTCGGATGTTTTGAAAACAAAACATTTGGTATAAATATTCGAACCAATTTTTTTCACGAGAACATTTCTACTATTGTTTAATGTCACTTTTCATGGGAAAATAAACAAAATTTGATTATTTTATAAAGACATAAAACTTATTTATTTTACCCTTGTTTAAATGGATGTAAAGTAGTTATAGATTGAAATAAAAGTTGAGTCTATATATCATCCATGTTATGGACTTATGGTGAATAATATATGTCCTAAAATAATTGTTTTTAAGGTTTCTTTCAGTTGAGTCGATAAACATAATTGCTTCCTTGATGTTTATTTGGGCTATTTTTCAACAATATTTTCCTTATCAACTTAGGAACCCAGTTGATAAATACTCTCAAAGATTAGTAACTTTTATCCACCCTTATCTTCAAATCACATTTCATGAGTTCACTGGTGAGAGACTCATGAGAAGTGAAGCTTATTCTTCCATAGAGAATTACCTTAGCTCCAAAGCATCTACACAAGCAATAAGACTCAAAGGGGACATAGCAAACAAGAATAATCAATCTCTTGTTCTTAGGATGGACGATCATGAAGAAGTAGGTGATGCATTCAATGGAGTGAAACTTTGGTGGGCCAGTGGCAAAAAAGTATCAAATCAAATTCATTTTCACTTCATCACAACATAGAGGAAAAAAGGTACTACAAACTCACTCTCCATAAACACAATAGAGATTTGATTTTAGGGAAAAATAGATAAAGGAAACTTTATATTAATAAATGATCTCATTGGAGCCATGTTGTATGAGAGCATCCATAAACATTTGAAACATTAGCTATGGAACTAAGAGCTCATTAGAGACACAACAAGCACCATGTAATTCATCCAATAATGGGCATATTGGGCTTACCCAATGTCCGATGAGCTTGAGGAACTACTGTGAGCTCTTAGTTGCTAATGAAAGTACGTTTATTGTAAAGCTAAAACAAAATTTTGGGTGCTTGAAGTCAAAAGTGTGCCATTCAATTTTCATGCATTATATAATTTATTTTGTTCACGTATTAGTTGATGGAAGCTAATGAAAGGTCAAAGAACTTCATCTTAGTTGCAAATGAAAGCTATGATCATAGATACAAGTGGGAGGTAAAAAACACATGTAGGGCATGGAAATGAAGAAGAGTAGTTGGCAAAAACTGTTTATTTTTATTTTACTATGATGTTTTTTATTTAAAATAACAAATTAGAGAAGGGAAAATTTTATTAAAAACCCTAACACTAATGATCATATTATATCTGTCTCATATTTGAATTTTGTCCATTGAGATTACAAATTCAAGCTTTAACCACTAAGGTCCTCCCTCCCTCTTGGCCACAGTTTGAGAAGGAATTTGGTCCTATGATATTTGTTGAAAGGGTAATAATAATAATGCTAAATTGGTCTCTTGGTCCCCTAATTAATTTTCAGTTTTTATTTTGGTCTCATAATTAATAAAACTCACATTTTTGTCCCTTATGTTTATCTCTGTTATTCAAATAAATATCTGACTGTTAACTTTAAGAGTGGTCCATCATAGATCTTATTAATTTTTTTTAATTTAAACCGTTAGTTTTTTTTATAAAAGAGGATCATTGGATTACACATGTTTATTTTATCTTACGATTAGTCAACAACCTCTAATTAATTTTCCCTTTCTTCATCTTCTTCGCTCAACTTCTTCATCATCTTCATCATCACATTCATCAACACCATCATCATCTTCATCAACATACACAGAAAAATCCAGAAACATCAACCACCATCAAAAAACTTCATTTCCCCCTCTTTTTTACCCTCATTGATTTTTCTGGGTATGTTGATGAAGATGATAATGATGTTGATGAATGTGAGATGAAGATGATGAATAGTTGAGGAAAGAAGATGAAGAAACAGAAAATTAATTAGATGTTGTCGACTCACCGTAAGATAAAATAGACATGTGTAATCTAATGGTCATCCTTTAAAAAAATCTAACAGTTTAAATTTAAAAAAAAAAATTAATAGGATCTATGGTGGATCACTCTTAAGGTTGATCCACCATACTTTTGAAGTTAAAGTTAACAGTCAGAAATTTATTTAAATAAAGGAGACAAACATAAGAGACCAAAACATGAGTTTTATTAATTATGAGACCAAAATAAAAACTGAAAATTAATTAGGGGACCAATGGAACAAATAAGCCTAATAATAATAATAATAATAATAATAATAATAATGATGATGATGATGGAGTTTGGTTGTGTTTATTTCCTTTATGGTCGTCGTTTTGCGGTCCATTTTGATTTTTCTTTTCTTTCGGTTCCTAAGTTATAACAATTGAAAACGTCAAAAAAAAATGAAGGAATATTTTGAACTCTCGTGTTTTTTGGTTCTGTTTCCCCCGTATCAGTTTTCTTTTGATGTTTATGAATTGTCCACTTAGAATCTTAACAAAATATTTATTCACAATGGATTGGATTAGCATCTTCAATCTTGATTGTTTGACATTTATGAGGGATGATTACTATATTTCTTTTGATGCGTGAAATTGTATATGGAGGGATAGCTGTTCCAAATTGTCTATGATTTACAAATTACACAATTTCATGAACAAAACAACACAAAATTGTCTATGATATATTCGAAATAAAATTATGTAATTTTGCATCAATGGTTACTAATAATATGGACTGAGCATGTGAATTAAATCCTTGTACACAAAATCTGTTTCGTTCTATCCTGTTGATGACAAAATCAGTAAGAGGCAAAGAAAGCTGTACACAAATTGCACATGTGATAGTTTAGTGAGTATGATGTGTTAAGTGAAGTAAAAATTGTCTTCAAAACACGTGCAACGAAATAAAATTTGGATTTATTTTGCGCTTAAATTATAAAAATTATATTTAAATACTAAAAGTGTACCTTCGTATCAATTCTTGAAGTATAAAATTCTTCAAAGATGTGAAGACTCTACGTGTATCCACACCGAGACTAATTCTTACCCTCAACCTTTGAGTAGTGGAACATGAAAACGCATCTTTCTATTTTGTTGTTGTTGTGTGTATTGTGATCAAATCACTTAAGGTCTATTTATAAGTCACATACACTACTATCAAATAGAAGGTGTTGACCCATCTTAATAATCTTTTAATTTCATAGGTCAATCATTGTACAAATCAATTAACACTTGTTAATGCTAATTTATTTGAAAAACCATTTTCTACTAAGATGATCATTGACCAATTTGATTCCACATAATTACATATAATTATATATATGATGAATTATATATGATCAACCATTGACCATTGTCTACGACCATATGTACGTGCAACTCCTATTATTTATTTATTTATTTATTTTTATTTCAAAATTAAAAATAATTTGCTCAATTATTCATATATTATTTGTATTCTTTGTACTAGCAAAAATACAATAATATTCCACTTAAAAAATTTATATTTTGATTAATTAAATTCTTCAATTTAATCATCAAATAATAAAATAATTCTTTAGCAAGAACTAGAACACTCGTTTGTGTGTGACCCTATAGGTTCAATACTAAACCGGTAATAGATTAATCAAGGTAGGCGTCTAGTAACACTCCTTAACGTCCAGGTAATATGAAATATTATTTTACTTTCAAGAACCATTTAGAATAATATAATATTTTTCTTCCGTCATTACAACTCTTGTTAACTCTATAAACTCATTTCTTCTTTCATTCAATTTTCTGGCCAGAGTTTTTAATTTTATCATAGAGTTCAAACTCATTACCAAGAGTTGACGGATCTCATCTTGATTAGTCATTAATTATACAAATATTTAATCGTATCCAATATCCTTTCAACTAGCACCCTAAGGTATTAGGTGTTCATAATCAAAATACAATAAATAACATGTTAATTACCATGACAATCTCAGGTCAAAGAAAATCATTATATTCTTTCTTGAGAACTTTTCTATTGACATTTTAAGGTAATATCGACCATTAAAAATTCTCAGTTGAGTCAGTTCAATGATCACATCACTATATGCATCATCTGTATATGTAATTTAATAAATGAGACTTATTAATCTTTATCCAATAAAGACTATCACATATATATTGATCTATCCGAATTATTGATGTCCTACTCACAATAATCATACGATCAAGAACAATTTAGATTAAAAAACAATAAAAGACTTGTTTCTCATTATTATAATTTCTATCATGATAACAAGTCTATAATTTTAATCAAGGACGTTATCAAATTAACTATTTCATTAAACTGTAAACAAGATAGTGAATATTTATTAAGTCTAAAATTGGTTACATAGTTGATTAGATCTTGGACATCTCCAACCTTAAGTTGCTGCTTCTTTCCAAACAAGAAGAAAGAGTATTATGCAAGAATTGGAAAACCTTGGAAAAGATGCTATTTACTTATGGTATATTCATCCTAAGTTGCTACTATTGCGAACGTGTAGGTTATATATATTTAATTCAACTTCTATAAGGACTAACACAAAATTAAAATGGTGTAATAATATAAAAGTCATGATTCATGATACCTGCCCCCCAAATAACCTTCGTTGCATTTTCTTATCTGATTGAGACTAAGGAGGAGTTGTTGTGATAATTTAGTACTCATCAATCAAATAGAATTTGGCTTATACTTTTTTTTGCCGACTTTTAACATATAGACAAAAATACCAATCAACGTTATTGTATAATAGCCACATAAGATTATTCACTTGGGGTAAATAGAAAAGTTTTCTTGGACATTATCACATCTCTTTTATCTTGTATAAGACAAAGCTAGAAAACCATTTCTAAATCCACACCATGTATGCACCAGAAAGAGCTGAAAAAGGGGTAGAAGTGAAATCCAAAAAGAATACTGAAATGTTTGCTCAAATAGGATCCATAATTGCTTCCTTGATGTTTATTTGGGCTATTTTTCAACAATATTTTCCTTATCAACTTAGGAACCTAATTGATAAATACTCTCAAAGATTAGTCACTTTTATATACCCTTATATTCAAATCACATTTCATGAGTTCACTGGTGAGAGACTCATGAGAAGTGAAGCTTATTCTTCCATAGAGAATTACCTTAGCTCCAAAGCATCTACACAAGCAAAGAGACTCAAAGGTGACACAGCCAAGAATAATCAATCCCTTATTCTTAGCATGGATGATAATGAAGAAGTAGGTGATGAATTCAATGGAATGAAACTTTGGTGGGCCAGTGGCAAAAAAGCATCCAAATCAAATTCATTTTCACTTCATCAAAACATAGATGAAAAAAGGTACTACAAACTCACTTTCCATAAAAACAATAGAGATGTGATTTTAGGGACATATCTTAGTCATGTACTAAAAGAAGGTAAAGCAATTCAGGTGAAAAATAGGCAAAGGAAACTTTATACTAATAGTGGATCTCATTGGAGCCATGTTGTATTTGAGCATCCATCAACATTTGAAACATTGGCTATGGATTTAGAGAAGAAGGAAATGATAATTGATGATCTCATTACATTTAGTAAAGCTGGTGAATTCTATGCAAGAATTGGAAGGGCATGGAAAAGAGGTTATTTACTTTATGGTCCTCCAGGGACTGGAAAGTCAACAATGATTGCTGCTATGGCTAATTTGTTAGGCTATGATCTTTATGATCTTGAATTGACTGCTGTGAAGGATAACACTGCATTGAGAAAGCTTTTGATTGAGATATCCAGTAAATCTATAATTGTGATTGAAGATATAGATTGTTCACTTGATTTGACTGGTCAAAGGAGGAAGAAAAAGGAAGAGGAAGAGAAAGATCCAAGACAAACACAAGGTGAAGTTATGGAAGAAAAAGATGGGAAAAATAGTCAAGTAACACTTTCTGGGCTATTGAATTTCATTGATGGACTATGGTCTGCTTGTGGTGGTGAAAGGCTTATAGTTTTCACAACAAATTATGTGGAGAAATTGGATCCTGCATTGGTTAGAAAAGGTAGAATGGATAAGCACATAGAGTTGTCATATTGTGGATTTGAGGCATTCAAGTTGTTGGCAAAGAATTATCTTAATATTGAGTCACATTATTTGTTTGGCACAATATGTGAATTGTTGAAGGAAATTAAAATCACTCCAGCTGATGTTGCTGAGCATTTGATGCCAAAGACTTCTTCTAAGGATGCACAAGTTTATTTGAAAAGTTTGATTCAAGCACTTGAACTGGCTAAAGAAGAAACCAAGGTGAAATCAGAGGAGGATGCAAAAATAGTATGAAGCATCTTCCAAGCAAGATTTTCACTGGATTGAAGATTCTTAATCAAAAGCGACTAGAAAGTTAGAAAATACACACTATATTGATGCTGAGTATAGTATATGAAAATGGATTGTATGTAGTTATGCATTCATGGGGTTGTAGATTTGAGCTGTCTGATCTTACATTCAAACTGTGTTTTAGATTGTTTAACAAAGGTCACAAGACAACTCTTCTAAAAATAATCTGATATATCAAAAGTGTAAATGCATGATTATCCTAACTACATGGACTTCAATTCTATAGTCTACCTCTACCAGGATATAGAAGCGTAGAAGGGATGGAATAGTAGAAGAAAAAGGGAAAAGGGCATTAGTAGTTCTAAATTCAGCCGAAAGCTAAGTAAGATATGGTTAAGAATTGTTCAAGCCAAACTTTAAACTCAAGTACCCAAGTCGATTTGACTTATATTGGATGGATGGCAATTAGACCCAAGGACAGTTCATAGTTCAAAAAAACTAAACCAAACGGAGAAAAAACTGAACTATTAGTGAAGTATAGTGAACCAATGTTAAACACAGTTCTGTGACAAACTGTCGCGATGAGCTTTCAACAAATCTTATAAATCCCCACCAAAACTTGCAATTCTTTTGTTGCGCCATCACAACCATATTTGAGTAGCTGGAATCAAGGTTCCATGAAATTTGAGATGTTGTGCAGTGCAACAAATCTCAAATCACTAAATTTTCCTTTCTTGTATTATTAAATCCTTAAATCTTAGATTATCGGTGCTAAAGCTAAGAAAAAACAAAATTATTTAGGCTAAGCGGTACCGCTTTGTTGTTTTCGATTTGTGTGCATTGACACAAGAACATAATTTTGGAAGAGCCAAATCCATCGAAGCATAAAATAATTGAGCCTCAAAGTTTCTTAGATTCTAAAATCCCAAATCGATCTTGGTTGGAATGAATGCTTAATCAAAAAAGTAATATGGTATGAGCTCTTCCAATGCTCATCTAAATTATTTGTTATTGAATCATTATTTGTGTTGTTGAATGAAGCTAATGGCGTTTGCTTCATATCAATCGGTGCTGGGAAATCATCGCAGCCCAGGAAGAAATGGAACCAAGCTTCAGATTGGTTATGTATACACAGACAATTCATGTCAAAAATGTAGAACTTACTACTTAGTGCACTGGACTGGATAATGAGTTCGGTTTGGAAAAGAAGATTATATAATGATTAGCTCTACTCATCAACTACCTGCTGAAAAAATGAGAAAGAACCAAAATGTTCATAGAACCAAATATTGTTTACAGGATATGGATTATGCCCCAAGTAAACCATCTCTAGTCTCAATTGCACTTCACAATCCATGATCTCAAACTATTGAAAAGATAGAATAGTGAGATTTCATCATCAGCAGCGTCAGTGGCAACTCACATCACATCACATTTTGTACATTGCAGAAGAAAAAATTAAAACATGAATTTCAGGATTAGTACAGAATACAGAAAATCATGCAAGCTAACCATCAGAGCTTATTATACACAACCTTTTTCAGATAGAAGATCATTAATCTGTATGTTGAACTTGTCAGAAAAAAGACACTGATAATTCATTCCAAAGAGTTACAACACAGATAAAAAGTTTGTGTATAGAAGCAAGTTCAAATGTTTCAGTAGAAAAATATGAAAATACCATGAAAAGAAGATTTATGCCATTCTGTATTTATGACTCAACCAAGGATAAGCCTTTCTAGAATCATTAAAAACATTAAGTCCATCATGTGAATGTGATGTTAAAACAATAGAAGGAGCTGATCGATTAAGCTTCTGCTGCTACCCGTACACTAAACTTACAGGTGAGATCAAGATAATTAGGTGACAGTGAACATCAAGAAAGACTTTTTTATTGACATACACATTGGAGCATGAATATGCCTTGTTGAACATTGTTCAGTTCAGAAAGACAATAACAAAAGATCAATAAAAGACGACATTGTTGGAATATTTAATTATAATTTAATTTAATTATTATATTCCAATGATTATTATGTGGGCATGTATATCTATTTTAATTATATTAGCTATTTATCTTTTAAGGGCCTTAATTGATTAGTGATCAAATAATGAAAAAGACTTATAAGATTTCTATTAAAAACAATAAGTAGTTATTTAAGGGATATGGGTTTGGATATAGGTGGATGTCTGGATGATCCATTAACGGAATAATGGGAAACCCTAATGGTCATCCAATATAAAAGAGGCTATGGTCCCCAATATACCGTACAATTGCAAAACCGCTCTTCTCCCCATCTGAAGCGCATAAAGGCATAAGGGTACAGGTTGAGGAAGAACCAAACCAGCCGCCGCTAACTTTGCTGTTGTTTCAGATTGCTGCTACCGGAAAACTCCTTTGTCATGGATCCAGGTATACCTTGAACTTTGAATTTCAATAAATCAAACATGTTGTATCTGATCATAACCGTGTGTTCAATTCTTGCTTCCGCTGATGATTGTCAATTTAAATTAAATTGAAACTGTTTATGAAATTGAATATCTAACAAGTGGTATCAGAGCCACCTTCATGTTTGATTATTGGGATTAATTGGGTTCTCTGTTTTGTTTTTCAATTTTTGAATACGGTACAACTTATGCCAATCGGTATAATTGAATCTGTTTTTCCCAATCGGTACAATTTATGCCAATCGGTATAATTGAATCTGCTTTTTGAATCGGTATAATTGAATCTTTTTTTATGCCAATCGATTTCCTTCACGGTACAATTTTATTTCCTTTTCCAATACTGTACAATCGCTTTTTGCCAACCGCTTTTGGTTTATGGTTTGCGGCTTCAATTGTTTCATAAGTGCCCTTCTTGTTCAAATATTTTATCATCACATGGATATAACTTTACGGTACCTTTTCTGGAACAGTACCTTTTCTTCCATCCATTATCAATTATTATAATTGAAGTTGCAAACCATATGAGTATATGCACGGCATCGCTTTTGGTTTATTTTTTTTAATTGCTCAATGTTACGGCAGCAATTTTTTGTTTCATGCAATTTTTGTTTCATGCAATTTTCTTTAATTGCTCAATGTTACGGCAGCAATTTTTACGGCAGCAATCATTAAGCAATTTTTTGTTTTATGCTATTATGTGTGTCATGGATCCAGGATTTGAATTTGATTTTCTGTTTTATTTTCAAATCAAATCTTTTGGTTTAATTCATCCATAAAGTTGTTATATGATTAGTTTTTTTTTCAAATATCATTATCATATCTTACAATTTAATTTCTATTTGAAATTAGTTTTGATTCACGAAGATTTTGTACATAAAGTTTATTTTGAGAAAAATAAGGCATATATATATTTGGTAATTATATATATACTTGTGGAATATTTGTTGCCTTTTACTGATGAATCTAAAAATATTGTTGCCTTAATTTTGTAGTGTAGAAAAATAAGTCTTAGATTCTTTAAATTTTGGGAAATAATAATTCTAGTTTTGTTTGTTTGTCTATAGACATATAAAGTTTGTTTCCTTTATTTAGGAAAACATTTATGCTAGAGTTATGTTTTATTTTGTTTAAAGAATCATTCAGTTTATATATATGAATCAATTGTAGCATGAATATTTTGGCATATAAGATGCAATTTTTTTTTATTTGATTTGAAATTGAATATTTGGTTTATAGCATGATTGTGCTGTTTGATTTTATTGTTATTAAGATTCTACAATAGAATTATTTTTCTTTTTCTCCAATCATGCATTTTGACATATTTCATGCTATTTATGTTTTTGCTTTTATGCGATGCCTGTAAATGTATTGTCATACACACATTGGTGTGATTTTTGACTTGCATCTTCTTTCAAATTCTTGTGAACTTGTCTTCACGCTTAAGGGTTGCTGAGTGGCCTTATGGTTGCTTAGCGACATAATGAACTAATTCGGCCTACATTATGTTAGTAGTGCCTTGTAAATTTAAAGACCATTCCCATTTAAAAACATTTAATTTATTGTGAAATGTCTAGTAATTGCAGTTGTTTTGGTTGAAGCAACATGTTGCCAAAGTAACCTCTGTTGCGTAGATTTAATTCAACTAGATTTAATTCAACTGAACTTACAAAAGACGTAGTATGCAATTATTCATGCGAGTTGTAGTCGGCCCCAAGGAAGACACAACTTGGCCGGATAATTACATGCATGTGATAGTAAATGTGTGGTGATTATAAAGTAATTTTCCATGTAAATAATAGGATACCCTAAGGTGACTATTATTTGACAGGACTTATCACCCCATTTAATATATATTAAAATTATCTAGTAATTGCGGTTGAGTCGGTTGAAACAATAATGTTGCCCAAGTAACCTCTGTTGCGTAGATTCGACTCAACTGAAGTTACAAAAGATGTAGTGTGTAATTATTTATGCGAGTTGTCGTCGGCCCTAAGGAAGGCACAACTTGGCCGGATAGTTACATACCTGTGGTGGTAAATATGTGGTGGTTATAAAGTATTTTTTCCATGTGGATAATAGGATGCCCGAAGGTGACTATTATTTGACGGGACTTATCACCAATGTTTGATCATCGCGTTGAGAGTATCGCTTGCAGTTAATTTTTACAATCCGAAGATTGGGAATTAATGGTGCGCTTGATATCTTGTTAAGGTCTTTTATTTACAAATAAAGATGCACGTTTCTATAATATTTTATTGACATGTGTGATAATGTTGTGTGATTGTAAACTTATTTATACATTTAAGAGTTTACATTCACACGAATATAATGGTAAACATATGACAATTATAAGAATTTATTCTTTGTCAAAGTAAATTGTCATTGTTTGATCATTGCTGTAAAATACCACTAGCAATTGATATTATTGTTTAAAGACTTGATATTAATGGTGCACTAGGTATTTTTGTGAGTGCTTTTGCTTCTCTTGTTCTCTTTAAGCTAATACAGCTTATGTATCTGTTAATTTGAGTTAAATTTTTAACTCTTAAAAGTTTTAACTTTTAGGAATTAAATAATAATATTAATATTGTTCTCGGATCTAGACCTTATATAAGGGTGGTGAAACTCGCATTCTCTTGCAAATCCAGTATTTAATGTGAGAATCAAGTTTGACAAGTGAGTATACACCAAATCTTATAGGTCTTATGTGATCATAAAGTTAAAAGATCAGAAATTCTATCAGTGTTATTTAAGTTGACAATTTTTTGTCATATTTTCTTTGCTTAAACTAAGGTGCTTTTAAAGCAATATAGAGAAAGACAATCTCTCATTGGAGAGTGATATTTCATTAAGATTATTAGGCAAAGAAAATATTGAGCATATTATGTAAATATTTAATCTTGCTGAGACATTATAATTTCGACTATCAGATGACTTGTTCGAAAATTCAGTAATTTCGACTATCATATGACTTGTTCGAAAATTCAGCATTTAGTATTCTCTTTGCACAATTAAGTTTATAACTGTTAAAGTTAGAAATGATCCTTTAAAGGATCAATTCATAAAGTGTGCAAATAAAGAAAAGCTGAAGCAAAAGAAAATAAAATAGTGCTCATTCGGAAAATACCTCAAAAGATAAGGGCAAATAAAGAAAGGTAATCTTGACTGACTTATGTCCAATGATGTTGAAAGATATATCAATTTAGAATAGACAAAGTCGATAAAGATTGTTTTATTCATTTTTAAACTAATTTTAGATTGTCGTTACTAGCTTATTTTTGTATTTAAAAGACAATTTGGTGAATCATTATTTGAATTAATTTTTGTTTTAATTTCTCTTTGACTAAATCAAGATATTTTGAGTTTTATTTTCAAATGATGATTCAATGTGTCTTTTAAGTTTAGTTATTAGAGTCAATTCAGTTATGACTTATGACATTCTATAATTGTTTAAGGGTTTAAAAAACTATAAATTTTTCGTCCCACAAATTAAAGAAATTTTGAGACATAAATTGTTATGTTTTCTTGAGGATATTGAGTTTGGGGGAGAGATATGGTAATAGAACAAAATTGAATGAGGAAGACTTAGTTCTAAACTAATTCATATAGTTACTGTTATTGTAGTATATTTGGATCCTCATGAGGACATTATTGTTCTTCCTCTCCATCAAGTTAAGAAGTTAATTCATATAAATCAAACTCAACACCCTCAAGAACTAGGACATCTGGTGTCATAAAGAATTGACTAATAAGAGAAATTCTATTTAGTATATTTGAAAAACTCTATTAAGACAGTCATGAACACCCTCAAGAACTAGGACATCTGGTGTCATAAAGAATTGACTAATAAGAGAAATTCTATTTAGTATATTTGAAAAACTCTATTAAGACAGTCATGATACTAGTTTGCTTATTATAATTTTGGAGCTGCATAAGATGGATTTCAATATAGTGTTTCTTAATGGTGACATTAAGGATATAATATGGTGCAACAGAATAAAGTTTTTGTGTCAATTGATACAAAGTAGATAGTTTGCAAAGTCATGAAATCCACTTATAAGTTAAGAAATTTGTCTCTTTAGTGTTACCACAAATTCTCATAAAGTAATTGTCTCATTTGGTTTTGAGATAATATTAAGTAGAGTTGTGGATTTAGTAAGCTCAGTGGGAGTAAATTTATATTCCTATTTTAATGTGTCGATTTTATTTTATTTAGTCAACTATGATATATGTTAGTAATGTGAAACCAAGGAAATCTCTAACAAAAGTTAGTGATGAAAGATCCTGGGGACACCTCTTTTGTATATGGCATTTCAATGCTTAGAGATTCTTCTCAAGGTATTATTTGGATATCACAAAAGAGTTATATCAGTAAAGTTGAAAATAAATTGACATTAAAGTTAATAAATTTTTGGATGACCTCAATCATCGAGAGAGACTTTTCAGTCTCAAATATTGCCCATTAGGAAATTTATGAATTCAGAAATTTAAGTATTTTCCTACACTTTTCCTATAGGATTTTTATGTATGATTTTATTATGCGCATTTGGAAATAGCGTATATAATAAGGTTGTTTGGCAGATATTTGAGTAATTCAAAGTTTGAATTGTTGAAAATGCGACCATAAGGATTCTTTAAAGAGAACAAGAGAGCTTATTCTCACATCAGAGATCTGACAATTTGGAGATCATTAGTGTGTTAGACTCTGACTTTTGGATGTGTGTATATAATACACATCCTAACCCAGGAAATGACTGTAAGTATTTATGTCACTTGGTTGCATAGTAAAAGGGTATTGAAAAACCATTTAAGTTATATAGTGACATAATGTAGTCATATAATGTTTTAATAACAAAGTTTATAAGGTTCATTACCTTATAAATTATTATTGTTAAATGATAGAACATTAGAGACAAACTTTATACTAGATGACCCACTAATCAAAGACATGACACCTAAGGTCTTTCATATGGTTGTTGTCATTAAGGATGTCTTAGATTAGTGGGAGTCTCTTTTATTCTATGTTCTATACTTCTGTTTTGATATCGATACAGACTTTATGTTATGATTTTCTGCAGAAATAAAGTTCATGAGGTTATGTTTGTTATAACCATTTCTGTATCATTTTGTGCAAATATTGAATTTGCAAACTTCAGTTTGATCTCACTAAAGACTTATGTTGGACCAGTTGAAAATAGGCATGATTTAGAGATCACATTGCATGAAATTTCCATGGCACTCGCCCATATCGATCTATGTCATTGAGTTCATTGACATGGTGGTCGTCGGGGTTCCGTCACGTTATATGTCAGTGACGACAACCGCGGTGGTCTCATTATTAATGTATGAGATGGACCAGATTGTAAAGTTGAAATCTAACGGTAGATAGCATTCAGATGTGCACCTAAAGAAATGATATAATTATTGTTCAGATACATTGCCCAAGTGGGAGATTGTTGGAATATTTAATTATAATTTAATTTAATTATTATATTCCAATGATTATTATGTGGGCATGTATATCTATTTTAATTATATTAGCTATTTATCTTTTAAGGGCCTTAATTGATTAGTGATCAAATAATGAAAAAGGCTTATAAGATTTCTATTAAAAACAATAAGTAGTTATTTAAGGGATATGGGCTTGGATATAGGTGGATGTCTGGATGATCCATTAACGGAATAATGGGAAACCCTAATGGTCATCCAATATAAAAGAGGCTATGGTCCCCAATATACCGTACAATTGCAAAACCGCTCTTCTCCCCATCTGAAGCGCATAAAGGCATAAGGGTACAGGTTGAGGAAGAACCAAACCAGCCGCCGCTGACTTTGCTGTTGTTTCAGATTGCTGCTACCGGAAAACTCCTTTGTCATGGATCTAGGTATACCTTGAACTTTGAATTTCAATAAATCAAACATGTTGTATCTGATCATAAACGTGTGTTCAATTCTTGCTTCCGCTGATGATTGTCAATTTAAATTAAATTGAAACTGTTTATGAAATTGAATATCTAACAGACATTATATACCTAATTGAGTATGACCAGCTTAGTTTTAACAAGCAACCAAGACTTCATCTAAAAGCAAAAGTAAATTGCAAAATAACAATTATGAAATACATTTGAGTTAAATAAAAAAATGATGTATTAGAAAAATAATAGATAATCTGAAAATCAAATGGTTCGAGGACCTATTAAGTATTAACTTGAAATGAATGAGGGGATGTCTTGGAAATTACCACATAGAAGGTACCCAGCAAAACAAGAGAATAGCAATGATGGATGTTTTAAGAAGTAAAACGGAAATCATTTTCTTAACTTGTGACTTGCTAGGAGGCTTTTCCACATGCTCATTTTCCTTGTTCAGTTCTTCTTGCTCTTCTTTGAGGTCCATTCCTTTTCCATGGTCATTGGTATATTTCTTTTGAATCACACTCACATCAGTGGCATGCGCTTCCACCTCAATTTAAAAAACGCATTGTATTCTCATTTAAAAAACTCAATTTTAGTTTGTGTTCAATAATAAGGAGAAATGATGGGTGGTGAAGCAGTGAAACCATTTCTGCCAGGTATCTGGATGCAAAAAGATGACTCTGTTACGGAACAAACTGCTGCTATCTCAGTTCCCCGCAGTGATTTCAGAAGAACCGCAGCTGGGATGGTATTTTTTACCCTTAATTGTTTGATTAATTTGGGTTCCTTAATTGTAAACATATATGGCTGCATTTTTATTAATTCGGGTTCTTTCATTGCAAATATATATATGGCTGCATTTTATAACTTGATTTTTTTGAATTATATAGCCCTCACCAAGTGCACTTAACAACTACATTCCTAAGAGACTTTCCCAAACTTCATCACCTAGCTCTAGTGGTAAGGGAAAACGTTCAAACACCAAAGGGAAAAATAAAGTTGTTGACAGTGGCTCAAAGAAACCAAGGCAAAGTGGGACTCTTATCCCTAAGGTAAAGTTGTTGATCACTATACCCATCTTACACCAAACTCTTGTTAATATTTGCTTATAAATTGTGCTTACTACCTTCAAACCATATGTTTTAGGGTGCGAAGCTGAATTTTCGTCCCACTAAAGACATGGACATAGCACCAAAGGAAGCACAAGCTTGTGCATACCTCTTCCAAAAAACAAAAGATGTCAAAGTTATGGAGGAGAGGTTGGTGAAGGCCGGTGAGTTGTCCGCTACTAGGGAGGACTTTATGTGTCTACTTCCAACTAGGAATGTAACTAACTGACTTGGTAATGTGTTCAAAATACTTATAAGTCGTGAAATTTTATGAATAAGTTTTTTAGAAATAATTTATTAATGGCACACTAATACCTTGTTGTTAGGTGATCACCCTTATGGCCGAGAGTATTCGGGTAGCGCAACACCATTTGAGCTCACAAGCTGTGTGGTGTTTACCAACTTCCTTTGAGGTATACATATATGTATATAGCTTGCTAGTTGCTCTATCATATATTTTATATCGAAAAAATATGTTAGTTAACAGAATGTTTTAAATGAATTTTTTTGAAATAGGTTGATTTCGGTAGCGAGATGCAACTAGCTGCGATGTCTCAAAAATATAGTGCAAGTTGGATGCCTCCTTACCCTAACTTGAAGTTTGTAAGTATATCCTAAGATAAAAACAGATTAAGACTTGGTATATGGCATAGTTTGAGAACTTAGAATGTATGTTGAATTCTGGATATTTTTTTGAGTTTGATGTGATAGTGAAGCAAATGATTAAAATGATTTCAGAATGAAAAATTGTTAAGTTAAAAGGCATGATAAACAAACAAAGCCGTATACATCAATTGGTGTTTTAAAATTGGAAGAATTGGTGTCCTTTTTTTTTGGGTTTAGAATTGATTTGCTTTAATTATATGCATTATTATCACGTTGTTTTGTCTATGGCATTAAGTATGAGGTTTTTTTTTTTTAGGGAAGAAAATCATTTCTTTTCATTAGCTATCAAATCGTGAATACATGACGGTACATCATCAAAGACATGGGAGCTAGCATGGAATGGGGCTACCCGTGCTAATTCATGAGCGACCCCATTAGCTTGCCTCCTATTGAACTCGACATGAGAGTTCTGAAAACTATTAGAAAATAGATGTTTACAAGCATGAATAATACAACCTAGCTCACCATTATACTCAGAAGTCGACATTATCATATCCGAGATCCACCATCCACTTCAAAGCCGTGTGGAGGCCCACAGCCTCACCCACATCAACATCACAAAGCGGGGAGAAGCAATCAGTCATGGCAAGCACAAATTCGCCCGTATCATCCCGAAGACATATACCAATACCTACAGAATTCCGAGAGGGAGAAAATGAGGCATCGATATTACATTTGTACCTACCATAAGCCGGTTTCGTCCACTCAACAATAGTGCTAGGAATAGGATCATGGTGGTGAGTAGAGGAAGCATCTGCTCTGTGTGCTCGAAGCCTTTGCGCGGTTTTCCAATCATCTAAAAGGTGTTGAGCGCGTTGTACTGCTTGTAAACTTGTTTCATTTTGTTGCTGCCATAATTTCAAATTCATACGCTTCCACAAGCTCCACAATATAGTTACAAAGAGCTCTTTTTGGGCCGCAGGCAGCTGTTCAAGAAGAGAAAAAAATTAAAGCATCCATATTATAGTTTTGACGAAGAGTTCTATCAATAGTATCCCATAAATGAACCTCATGCCATGCTTGCATAGCACCGGGACACTCTAACAAGACATGAGTGCTATCTTCATAGTTACTACCACACATCACACAGTCTATAGGGCAATGCACTCCACGACTACTAAGACGTGCACGTGTTGGAAAGCAACCTCGACACACACGCCACACAAAATTACGAACTTTGGGAGGCACCTTAAGCTTCCAAATCAAATTCCATCTACCCGGTAAATGCAAATGGGAATTATCTGCAATCTCAGTAACACAAATACGGTATGCACTACGAACAGAATATTTACCATTTTTCTCAGCCTTCCAAATAATTTTATCATCATGAACAAGAGGATGCAGAGAAGTATTCAAAATAAGTTGGGCAGTATTATGATCAAATAAATTAGAGACTAGAGCAGTATTCCAGACCTTTGCGGCGGGATCTAGGATGTCCTTGACCGTAGCATGTGAAAAGGGCGCATGTGAAGGGTGAGACAACAAAAGTGAGCACCCTTCCTTGAGCCACGGTGCACCAAACAGAGGAATGTTAGCACCCGAACCAATTCTCCATCGAGCACCCTGTCTTACCAACATTTTTGCACTAAAAATGCTCCACCATTGATGACATCCTGTCATTACGTAATTTTCTAGAGTCTTTGTTAGTTTTATCTTCATTTGTATAGCATTTTGAGACAGTTTGAGGTGCAAAAAAGCAAGAAATCATCAAGAACTTGAAGTGATTGCATCGTGACACGATTTGGGCATCGTGTCACGATTTTCTAACCAGATTGAAGGTGTAATTCTGTCTGTAAAATCGTGTCACGATTGCACAATCGTGTCACGGTTGGGAAACTGATTTGCGCAATCCTTGGGAACTTTAATGAAGAATCGTGTCACGATTCCTTACATCGTGTCACGATTGTGGGCTCAGGTTGCCTATTTTAGCTGATTTGTTTTCAGAAACAAGGGTTCGGAAATTCGGAGAATAGAAGCACGATTTTGAGAGCAAAGAACTGAAGAGGTGGCCATCCCATCCAACCAACAGTCAGTTTACGTATGTTTCTATGTTCCTATTGATTAAGCTATTTTGTAATCCAATCATGAGTAGCTAAATCCTCTATTGTTAGGGATGAGATTAGCTAGATGATGACTCTTGTTTTGTAACCTTAATCTGATCATTGAATAAGTCGTTTGAATCATGTTTTTTATCTTCGCGCTTAATGCTTTTATTGATTGATCATCTTTAAATTGATGTATGATTCATATTGTGAAACGGAAGTGGAATGTATGAATGCTTTAAGATAAGAAATTCTCGCCTTTGTAATCTAGGAATAGATGCAAACCCTTGAAACTATTTAGTAATTCGAGTTCGTTCATGCTTAATTCTAATTTGTAAAACTTACTAAGGAATTAGAGTTTACTTTAGAATTAAAGATTTTGTCGCTAAGGAATTAGGGCAAGAGTATTTCAGAGAATTAGGTCGTGATTCATTAAACAAGTTCAGTGGTCGTTTTTAAGTGATTAACTTGAGTTCGTCATCTAGTGAAGCTCATCCCTGACAAGCTTCCTATTCTTGAAATTCAACTAGTTTTATTTTCCACAATTTTCTGTTATTGACAATTAAACAAACCTCGTACCCTTTTGTTCAATTGATTTCTCAAAATTACATTCTGATCGTTAACGCAGTCCTTGTGTTCGACACTCGGTTTACCGTTTTAACTTTACTACTTGAACGATTTCGTACACTTGCGAAAATCGACATCAAGTTTTTGGCGCTGTTGCCGGGGACTGCCAATTAACTGTTGAATTGTAATTTCTTTTACTCAATTGAAATTTTTTGCTCTGCAATAAAATTAATTTTGCTTGTTACAAATTTTATCTTTACTTTTATTTTTTTCTAACTCTCAATAACTCACGTTTGTCTAATCTTGTATGCGAGGCCAGACCTCAACTGAACTTCTCTTTGACACATAAATTGAAAAGACTTGCCGTGCAAATCGCAAGGCATCTCAATTAAGAAAGCGCGGAGAGAAGGAAGGGACAAGTGAAGTGGAGATCAACACGGACGAACAGGTCACTGAGGAGATAGCAGTTGTTGAAAGGATGGCAGAATTAAACCCACCTCCTCCTCACCTGAAGAGAGACTCCTCGGAGATTATGGTGCCCGTGATCGAAACCGCAACAGGTTGACCATTGCTAATCAGCCTGTGACGGTTAACAAGTTTGAAATCAACCCAGGACTACTCCGTGAATTGAAAGAAAAATAGTTTGCGGGGAAGTACAATGAAGATGCCAACAGGCATTTGAAAAACTTCTTTGTGATGTGTAAGACAACAAAGGTGGATGGGAACTCGGAAGAAGCCAAACGGTTGTGGTTGTTTCCATTCTCTCTAACTGATGATGCTAAGGAGTGGTTTGATTCTCTACCAGCTGGGAGTATTACAACATGGAATGAGATGGAAGACAAGTTCTTGGAGCAGTTCTTTCCTACAACATTGTTTGTGCGCAGACGTCAAGACATTTCCAACTTCCAACAGAAGGAGGGAGAATCACTTGGAGAATCTTATAAGAGGTAAAAGAAACTGTTATCAGCATGTCCGGACCACAATTATGACAGCACAGTGCAGATGCAGATTTTTTGTAATGGTCTACGCCTTGCTACTAGACAAGTCCTCGACACAGCTTCTGGTGGTTCCATAAATTTCAAAACTGCTTCTCAAATCATCAAAGTCATTGAAGCGGTTGCTCTGAATGAACAAATGGAGATGTATGACAGAACAGATGGCACAAGAGGAGGACTCATAGACTTGAATCAACTTGAACATAAAAATGCTCAGAACGTACTCACTAGCAAGCAGATTCAAGAAGCGGTGTCAGCTGAAGTAACAAAGAGATTGGCAGCTCTCAATATAAGCCAACCTCTAATTGCTCCGGTTAATCAAATGAATACTGTGAAGTGCGATTGGTGTGCAGGTCCTCATTTTACTATGCATTGTGATGTACCCATGGATGCCTCTCAAGTAGAAGCGGTGAATTTCCTTAGTAACCAAGGGGGTCGTCAGCAGAACAATCCTTATTCCAACACTTTCAATCCAGGCTGGAGGAATCATCCAAACTTCTCGTGGAAAACTCCACAAAACAGTTTTCAAAATCCACAGCAAGGGGGCCCATCAAATCCTAATCCCCCAAAGAAAGCCGACTGGGAGTTGGCCATTGAAGCGATGGCATCAAGCGTGAACTCTCTCACTCAAGAAACCAGGGCTGCACAAAAGAACACCACAGCCTCAATCAAAAATCTTGAGATTCAAGTTGGCCAAATTGCTCAACAAATTGCACAAAGACCTCCTGGAAATCTGCCTAGTAACACTGTTACCAATCCTAAAGGACACGAAAGTGTGAATGCAGTCATGACTAGAAGCAGAAGTGTTGAAGACTCACAACGACCTAAAGATACACAAGGTGGGGGTGAGTCATCCGCTGAGTTGAAGTACAAATTGATGTCCAGGAGAATACACTACAAGATGTGGCTGGAGAACCAGAAAATCCAAAGAAAAATGAGTTACCAAAGCCACAGGTTAAGCTACCGTTCCCACAAAGGTCGAAAAAAGAAAAAGACAAAAAGAGTTTTGGTAAATTCCTTGAGATGTTCAAAAAGTTACAGATTAACATCCCTTTTGCCGAAGCTCTCGAACAAATGCCAACCTATGCAAAATTCATGAAGGACATCATTTCAAGGAAGATAAGCATTGGTGATGAGGATGTGATGCTCACTGAACAGTGTAGTGCGGTGTTACAAAGAAAAATTCCAAAGAAACTCAAAGATCCAGGAAGTGTTACTATTCCTTGTACCATTGGGGATAGAACTTTCAAGAAAGCACTGATCGACCTTGGAGCAAGTGTAAGTTTAATGCCTTTATCTATTTACAAGAAGTTGGGGATTGGAACGGTGAGAGATACAAGAATGACCTTGCAGTTTGCAGACAAATCCTACAAATATCCCTATGGTATTGTGGAAGATGTACTTGTTAAGGTTGACAAATTCATATTCCCAGTTGACTTTGTTGTTCTTGAGATGGAAGAAGATGAGGATATACCGCTGATTCTGGGGAGACCATTTTTACAAACTGGAAGGTGTATGATTGATTTGGAAGATGGTACGTTGACTCTAAAGGTTGACGATGAGGTGGTGAAGCTCAATGTTCTCCAAGCAATGAAGCATCCAAAAGAAAAGGAGGAATGTTACAGGGTTGACATACTTAGCTCAATCGTGAAAGAAAAGTTTGAAGCTGAAATTCCAGCTTTACCACTTGAGAGAGTATTAAGCTCACCAGCAGAAGTTGTTGAGGAAGGTGAAGATCCTAGAGAATTTGATGTTCTAGCCATGTTAGAAGCCTTCCCGTCCTATCACCGACGCACACCGACTAAATGGGAGGAGTTACATCCAAATGAAGAAGCCGTTGAGAAAAAGTCAAAGAAAGCACCGGTAGTTGAGCTAAAACAACTGCCCCCTCATTTGAAGTATGTGTTCCTGGGTGAGAAAGAAGAGTACCCAGCCATTATCAATGCAAGCCTGAATAAACTTGAAGAAGAAAAGCTCCTGAGAGTCCTGAGAATGCACAAGGGTGCCATAGGGTGGTCCATTGAAGACTTGAAGGTTATAAGTCCTACTGTGTGTATGCATAAGATCTTGATGGAAGAGAACTACAAACCGGTGGTGCAACCACAACGGAGGCTCAACCTTACCATGAAAGAGGTGATTAGAAAGGAGGTGGTCAAGTTGCTTGAAGCTGGTCTCATCTATCCTATATCTGACAGTTCGTGGGTGAGCCCGGTCCAAGTTATTCCAAAGAAGGGCGGTAGTACGGTGGTGACGAATGAAAAGAATGAATTGATCCCGACTCGCACTGCCACTGGGTGGAGAGTTTGCATAGATTATAGACGGTTGAACACAGCTACACGGAAGGATCATTTCCCATTACCGTTTATTGATCAAATGCTCGAAAGGTTGGCGGGTCATGAGTATTACTGCTTCTTGGATGGGTATTCCGGATACAACCAAATTGCGGTGGCACCTGAGGATCAAGAGAAAACATCCTTCACATGTCCCTATGGGATATTTGCTTACAGGAGGATGCCATTCGGGTTGTGCAATGCCCCCGCCACTTTTCAAAGGTGTATGATGTCCATATTCTCCGATATGATTGAAAAACATATCGAAGTATTTATGGACGACTTTTCTGTCTTTGGCTCTTCTTTTGATAATTGTTTGAAAAATTTATCTCTTGTTTTGGAAAGGTGTCAAAAATCTAATTTGGTCCTAAACTGGGAAAAATGTCATTTCATGGTGAGAGAAGGAATTGCCCTTGGTCACCGAATCTCTTACAAAGGGATAGAGGTTGACAAGCAAAAATTGAAGTTATTGAAAAACTTCCTCCTCCCACCAATGAAAAAGGCATTAGGAGTTTTTTAGGACATGCAGGTTTTTATAGGAGGTTCATTAAAGATTTTTCAAAAATAGCAAAACCCCTTACTAATCTGCTAGTAAAAGACACACCTTTCCAATTCAATGATGAGCGTCTGAATGCTTTTAACACTCTTAAGCAAAAATTGATAACTGCCCCCATTGTCACTGCCCCTGATTGGTCACTACCTTTTGAAATAATGTGTGACGCCAGTGATACAGCTGTTGGGGCAGTTCTTGGGCAAAGGAAAGATAATTTGTTGCATGTCATTTATTATGCTAGTCATGTTTTAAACCCAGCACAACTTAACTATGCCACTGCAGAAAAAGAACTCTTGGCTGTTGTCTATGCCTTTGATAAATTTAGATCATACTTGTTAGGGTCTAAAGTCATTGTTTACACTGACCATGCTGCTCTAAGGTATTTGTTTTCTAAGCAGGAATCCAAACCGAGACTTCTTAGATGGATATTGCTGTTGCAGGAATTTGACCTGGAGATCCGAGACAAGAAGGGATCAGAGAACACGGTGGCTGACCATCTCTCCCGACTAGAGAAGATGGACGAAACTGATCATCAGAGGCCTATCAAAGACCTCTTTGCAGATGAACACATTTTAGCCGTAACAATGGTGTCGTGGTTTGCAGACTTTTGTGAACTACATGGTAGGTAAGGTGATACCCGTTGATTTCAATTCCCAACAGCGGAAGAAATTTCTGCACGATTGTAAGTATTACATGTGGGATGAACCTTATCTGTATAAAAGGGGGGTTGACGGGCTATTAAGAAGATGTGTCCCTGAAGAAGAGCAAGAAAAAGTGTTGTGGCATTGTCATGACTCCAACTACGGTGGTCACTTTAGTGGAGATAGGACTGCTGCAAAGGTGCTCCAATCTGGTCTGTTTTGGCCAACCTTGTTTAAGGATGCTTTTGCCTATGTCAAGAGATGTGACCGCTGCCAACGCACAGGAAATATTTCCAAAAGAAACGAGATGCCTCAAAACCCTGTGCTAGAAGTGGAGATCTTTGATGTATGGGGTATTGATTTTATGGGACCATTTCCATCCTCATATTCAAAGATTTACATTCAGTTGGCAGTGGATTATGTCTCTAAGTGGGTAGAAGTTATCACCACGCAGACCAATGATGCTCAGGTAGTAATTTCTTTCCTTCAGAAAAATATTTTTTCACGCTTTGGGGTCCCTAGAGCGTTAATCAGTGATGAAGGAACTCATTTCCTCAACCGGAAGATGGAGACTTTGCTGAGAAAGTACAATGTGCATCACCGGATTGCTACGCCGTACCACCCTCATACAAGTGGACAAGTGGAGGTGTCAAATAGACAAATAAAGCAAATCTTGGAGAAGACTGTAAATTCCTCACGGAAGGATTGGTCAGTCAAGCTGGATGATGCACTGTGGGCATACAGAACTGCTTTCAAAACTCCCATAGGTATGTCTCCTTTTCAAATTGTTTATGGAAAATCTTGTCACTTACCACTGGAACTAGAGCACAAAGCTTTGTGGGCCACTAAATTCCTAAATTTTGATCTCTCGAAAGCAGGCGAATCCCGGATTCTTCAACTCCATGAGTTAGATGAATTTCGGAATTCAGCCTACGAAAATGCCAAAATTTTTAAAGAAAAAACAAAAAAATGGCATGACAAAAAGATTCAAAATAGGGAATTTAGGGAAGGGCAGCTAGTTCTTCTTTTCAATTCCAGGTTGAAGCTGTTTCCTGGAAAATTGAGGTCCAGATGGTCAGGACCATTTAAAGTGGTGAAAGTGTTCCCTTATGGAACTGTGGAGGTGAAGGACCCAGACTCGGATAGAACCTTCAAGGTCAACGGACAAAGGCTCAAACCATACTTTGGAGTCGAATTTGAGCAGCCGACCGAGTCGATTAAACTGAAATCCACTTGATCAAGTGGTGCGTCAAGCTCGGGACGTTAAACACGCGCTAGGTGGGAGGCAACCCACTAAGTATCCTTTGTTTTTGTTTTGTTATTTTTAAAAAAAAGGAAAAAAAATATATTTTGCAAAACCATTTTTCAAGGCAGGAAATTTTTCTAAGTCTGCACATGTGTGCTCCCTGCCAAGAAAATCGTGACACGATTTTCTCCTTCAAAAATACTCTTCTCTGCCAAGAAGAAATCGTGACACGATCCAGAAATCGTGACACGATTTCACCTCTCAAAGAACTACACTTTCTGCGACAAAAATCGTGACACGATACTGAAATCGTGACACGATGTTGAGAACAGATTTTAAAAAATATGGCAGTTAAAAATGCAATCGTGACACGATTACTTCACATCGTGACACGATTGCTGAGAAATTTTGAAAATTCTGACCGTTACAAACCAAATCGTGTCACGATCCAACCCAATCATGACACGATTCCTTCAGCCTATATATATCTCCTTCACAAATCCATTTTCAGAAATTGCAAAACCTACCGAAACTCTGCCAAAATTTTCCCTGACCACAGAAACCGAATTTTACCCATTTTTCTTCATCTTCTCACCAATCCACATCCATCATGCCTCCCATTCTCAGAACCAAACACACAGCTGTCGCGGTGATTTTCGGAGATCAAGCTATTGATTAGCGTTGACTCACTAATTTTATTTCACGACTGAACTTTTAATTTTTTAAAGAAAGGTGGAAAAAAGTTCTAAATTACCACATTTTTAAAAATTAGGGTTCGGGGGTTAGTTACGTTTAGGGAAGGTATTAGCACCCTAAACGTTCGTAGTACTCTACGAGAACCTCTTGATTTTATTTATTTATTTTGGCTATAACTTGCTTATTATTTTTTTTTTTTAAGAAAAGAATGAATTATAATAGTGAGAAAAAATAAAAATGTTTTTTTTTGTATTTTTTATGATTTGGAAGGACAGGGTCCTCTGCCTACGTACCCGTGAGGGATCAAAACCTCGTAGTTCGGGGTAAAAAATGAAGTTTGATTTGTTTGATGTTTTTTATTAATTTTTAAAAAAAGTTTTTAAAAATAAAATAAAGGCCAAGTGGCAAAATGAGATTGGTTGGTGTTTTTTAATTTTGAAAATGATTAAAGTGTTATTAGAGTGGATTAATGATTATTTAAAGAAAATAAAGAAAAAAAAACGGACACTTGATTGAAAATCAAGGTTTATTGAGAAAAGATTTTTTTTGTGATTTTGATTATTTGCATGTTTTTTTGGTTTTTTTGTTTTTAATTAACTAAGACTAAACGTAATAAAAGTTAAAGGCGAGGAATTCTCGTGGTGACGTTGGATCACCACGAAACCCTTTTGAAATTAAACTATCCTAATATTTTTGTATTTTTTTTATAAAGCGAAGTAAATAAAAATAAATAAAGACATAAAGCAGAATAAATAAGGTGAGTGTCAGTGCGAATTCTCATTTATGATTTACATTGGGCCTAAATACATTCTAAGAAATGGCAAAATAATAAATAAAAGTAAAGATTGCAAACGCACTAAAAAAATAGATATGCTAAAAGAAATGCATGAAAATAAAAGGAAAATAATAATAATAAAAAAATGCATGCAATACTATGAGGTAAATGCCATGGAATAATATGCATGAAAATAACCTAAATACATTCTAAGAAATGACAAAATAATAAAAAGAAATAAAAATTGCAAATGCACTAAGAATTAAATAAATATGCTAAGAATAAAAAATGAAAATGCATGAAAATAAAAAGGAAAATAAATAAATAAAAAAAAATGCATGATGTACTATAAGATGAATTCAATGAAATAAGATGCACGAAAATAAATAAGGAACTAACAGATTAAAATGCAAAAAAGATAAAAAAGAACACAAAAGAAATAAAAAAAAAGGGACAGGGGGTGCAGTCAGCAGAAGGGGGTGTGTGAAAAGGAGAAAGAAGGCAGAAATGAGAAAGGAAGGAGATTGGGCCGTGTGGGCCTGGGTTTGGTGTTGGGCATAAAACCATTTTTTCTGATTTTCTCTTCTCATTTTCTTCTTTTTTCTTCTCTCTTCTTGTTTCCTCTCTCACTCTTCCTCTCAATTCTCCCTGAAACAATGGAATGGAGCCCGGCCGGAACAGTTCTCCGGCGCGGTGGCCGCCGGCGGCGCCACCGTGCCGGAAACTGAAAACTTGTTTTTTTTTAAAAAAAAAGTTACTTTTCGAATCTTCTCCTCTTTCTCTTTTCAAAAATTAACTTAGTTTTTCCTAAAACTTTTTAAAAACGGCTAGATCTAAAAAAAAACAAAACTACCTTTGGTATCTGACTTTTGATTCGGCCTTGGGTCTTTTTGGGTACGGTTTTGTTGATTTTTGAATGACTGTTTGTGGTGGGATTATGGTGGTTTTAGGGTGGCCGTGGGTTGTTTGTGGGTGGACTTGGGGGTAGGCCGAACGGTTCTGGTATGGGGGGGAGAGGAGGAGTGGGACGGCTGGGTTGGTTGTTGTTTGGGGGAGGGCCGTACGGTCACAAGATGTGGAGTGGTGATTGATTGTTGTGAGTTGTGGCCGTGTGTGATGGGTTGTGGGGAGTGAGGAGGCCGTACGGCTCTTGGGTGAGGGTGGTGTGAGGCTGTACGGGTTATGTGTGTGAAGGCTGATTGTGATGAGTTGTGGCCGTGGGTGGTGATAGGTGGTGGCTGGGTGTTTTGCGTGATTATGTGGTACTGTTGGATAATTGAGTTTCTGACCGAATTGTTCTTTCTCTGATGGGTTTTTTCAATTGGCTTTTTCGTTCTCTGGTGTTGTGGCTTTTTGTTACTGATCCCTTTTTGTAATTCTGATTATGCACCTTTTAATCAAACATGCAGTGAATGATAATCAAAGCAAATGATGGGCAATAAAACAGCTTGGTCAAAAGACATTAAACAAAATCAGTCAAACATTAAAATGGCCATTAGAACCCTTTAAACCAAATCAGTCAACTCTAAATAAATAATAAAAAAAAAAGTGTATATAAAAAAACGAAAATAGCAGTAAAATAAAAGGAAAAAGATAAAAAAAGAGGATAATAAATGAAAAGGAAATAAAAATAAATAAAACAAAAATAAAAATTAACAAAATAAAAATAAAAATAATGATAAAAGACTGTCGCCTTCGGAACCAAAAAAAATGAGGTATTTTAAAATACCTCCCTGTCAAAATTTTGACTGAAACGACGAACAAAACCCGACCTAAAAAGACAAACGAAAAAGAAATTTTAGGTCAAAAATTGGGGTATGACAGATGCCCCTATTTAAGTCTCTTCGTCCGGAGATTCGAATAGAAAATCTTGGATTCGACGGGCCGAAGGGACTTAAATACAGAGTACGCCAATTTTGGACCTAAGAAGATGTGGAATGCTCGTGATGCAAAGGTGAATGCAAGACGGCGAGGATGACTTGACTGGGGATAAAACAAAACGAAAGGGTACCCGAGTTCGTTAAAGAAAGGGATCAGACTCCACTGGGGGATAATATAGTTCCACTGGGGAAGAGATCAACCATCGTATTGATAGCTGAAAAAGGAAGTATGGTATGGGAACGACACCGACCACAAGCTGCCCGTTTGTAGAGCTTGCCACTTGAGGTGAAGACGGAAACAAAAGTAATATGTTACTGACGACGAGAAATAAAGGTGAATGTCAGCTGTTCGGGATGTAGCCGAACTTGCCACTGACGACCTGATAGATGATAAAATGCCAGCTGCTCGGGATGTAGCCGAACTTGCCACTGACGACATGATAAGAGATAAAATGTCAGCTGCTCGGGATGTAGCCGAGCCACTGACGACAGGATAGATGATAAAATGCCAGCTGCTCGGGATGTAGCCGAACTTGCCACTGACGACAGGATAGAAGATAAATGTCAGCTGCTCAGGATGTAGCCGAACCTGCCACTGACGACAGGATAAAAAGGTAAATGCCAGCTGCTCGGGATGTAGCCGAACTTGCCACTGACGACATGATAAGAGATAAAATGTCAGCTGCTCGGGATGTAACCGAACTTGCCATTGACGACCTGATAGATAAAATGCCAGCTGCTCGGGATGTAGCCGAACTTGCCACTGACGACATGATAGATGATAAAATGCCAGCTGCTCGGGATGTAGCCGAACTTGCCACTGACGACATGATAGATGATAAAATGCCAGCTGCTCGGGATGTAGCCGAACTTGCCACTGACGACATGATAGATGATAAAATGCCAGCTGCTCGGGATGTAGCCGAACTTGCCACTGACGACATGATAGATGATAAAATGCCAGCTGCTCGGGATGTAGCCGAACTTGCCACTGACGACATGATAGAAGATAAAATGCCAGCTGCTCGGGATGTAGCCGAACTTGCCACTGACGACATGATAGAAGATAAAATGCCAGCTGCTCGGGATGTAGCCGAACTTGCCACTGACGACGGGATAGATGATAAAATGCCAGCTGCTCGGGATGTAGCCGAACCTGCCACTGACGACGGGATAGATGATAAAATGCCAGCTGCTCGGGATGTAGCCGAACTTGCCACTGACGACATGATAGTAAAAGGTACGCACAAACTGTTCATTAAAGAACTGTCACTTGGCGAAAAGAGGGTGACATCTTTGGACCAGACACACTGGGGATGACACTTGGGGACAAAGAGAGTTAGAAATTGTTCATGACCGATTGATGTGAAAAACAAGATTCAGGGTGGTTAATGCAACCATGTACTGAATGATGTTACGTGCAGGTTGTGTATGCATGAATGTGTATATGCATGAATGTATGAATGTATGTAAGACAATACGACTTGTATGACTGTATGGAGGATTGACTTATATGATGGTATGACTGACGAACTTGATGAGACAAGACTGGACAGGTGAGATGGAAAGTGGACCGACGACGCAGTACAAACACTCAGCAATCTTCATTGGGGATGATGCCATTGGGGGCATATCAAGACATTGACGGGGTAAAGCCCGATGTATGCAACAACCGGTGGGGAGTAACTACTTCCTGGGGGAATCATGCTAATCCATAGACCTGGCAGAAGAAATGGTGTCTATGTGGTCATGCTTTTCTTTTGTTTTTTTTCTTTTTGAATCCCTAACTTTTGCGTGGACCGCCCTTTCGGGTTTTCAGTCCACCGGGAATATATTCTTTTTTGTGTGCCCCTAATTTTTGCCTGGACCGCCCTTTCAGGTTTTCGATCCACCGGGACGCTCATTTTTGCCCAAGCCGCCCTTTCGGGTTTTCGACTTACCGAGCTCTTTTCTTTTTCTTCTTTCTTTTTCTCAAGCAATTGACCATGTTTAACCTGCTGAGTTTGTTCGTTCCCAGGATAACCGTTGACGCATACTTCACTTATTCATGTGTTCAGAGAGAATGTGTTTGTTATTTATGTTTTCCAACAAAAAAGATTTATGATTTTTTTTAAAAAATATTTTGCTTCAAGTACTACCATCAAAAATAGAAGAAATTTTATAAACAGATTAAATGGGAATTCCAAACAAAAAGCACAGGCTCAAATTTATTCAACAGAGTGGTGACCCGCCAATGGCGTGGCTCCACGGATCTCACAAAGTTTGGAAAATGGTAAATATATGGGGAAGGTACATTGAACACAAATAACCGCTATTCTCCCTAACAACTTTGAATTCCGCCGTTTGGATGCTTCAGATTCAGAGTCTTTTGGACCGCTAATGTGCCCCAAGTGAGTAGAGATCAGACCAATGCAGTTACTTTGTCTTTGGATCCTTAACTTTTGCATAGATCGCCCTTTCGGGTTTTCGATCTATCAGGATGATTATTTTCTGTTCCATGTCTCTAATTTTTGCCTGGACCGCCCTTTCGGGTTTTCAGTCCACCGAGACGCTCATTTTTGCCTAAGCCGCCCTTACGGGTTTTCGACTTACCGAGCTGTTCTTTTATTTTTAGACAAAGTATTTCTTGACTGCATCGGTGTTCACAGGACGGGGAAGCTCATCACCATCCATAGTCGTAAGAGTCATTGCACCACCAGAAAAAGCTCTCTTGACGACATATGGGCCTTCATAATTAGGCGTCCATTTGCCCCTGGCGTCTGGTTGGAAAGATAAAATCTTTTTGAGCACAAGGTCTCCTTCTTGAAATTCGCGGGGACGAACCTTCTTGTCAAATGCTTGTTTCATCCTCCTTTGATATAGTTGACCATGACACAAAGCAGCCAAGCGTTTTTCTTCAATCAAGTTCAGCTGATCATACCTACTCTGACACCATTCAGCCTCAGACAATTTGGCCTCCATCAGAACTCTCATCGACGGGATTTCGACCTCTACAGGGAGCACTGCTTCCATGCCGTAGACTAAAGAGAAAGGGGTTGCCCCTGTTGAAGTGCGTACTGAGGTACGGTACCCATGCAGAGCGAATGGTAACATCTCATGCCAGTCTTTGTAAGTGATTACCATTTTCTGGACAATCTTCTTGATGTTTTTATTTGCGGCTTCGACAGCACCATTCATCTGAGGTCTGTAAGGAGAAGAATTATGATGCTCGATCTTGAATTCTCCGCACAACTCTTTCATCATCTTGTTGTTCAAATTGGTTCCATTATCGGTGATGATTTTATTAGGCACACCGTAACGGCAGATGATATGGTTCTTGATGAAACGGACTACAACTTGCTTGGTCACATTGGCATAAGATGCCGCTTCGACCCATTTGGTGAAGTAATCAATGGCCACTAGAATGAACCGATGTCCGTTTGAAGCCTTTGGTTCGATCCTTCCAATCATATCAATGCCCCACATAGAGAAAGGCCACGGAGAGGAAAGGACACTGAGGGTAGTTGGGGGAACATGAATCTTGTCGGCATAAATCTGACACTTGTGACATTTCCTGGCATGTTTATAACAGTCAGATTCCATCGTCATCCAGTAGTAACCCGCTCTCAACAACTTTTTAGCCATTGCATGCCCATTGGAGTGAGTTCCGAAGGAGCCTTCATGTATTTCGCTCATCAACTTCTCTGCTTCACGTTCGTCTACACATCTGAGTAATACCATGTCAAAGTTCCTCTTGTACAAAATATCTCCATTCAAAAAGAAATTACCAGACAATCTCCTCAAAGTCTTCTTGTCTTTACTGGAGGCTCCAGGTGGGTATTCTTGACTCTGGAGGAAACACTTAATATCATGAAACCACGGCTTATCGTCAATGACCTCTTCAACTGAAAACACATGTGCAGGCCTTTCAAGACGTTGGATTCTGACCGTTGGCAGGTCATTCTGATGGCTTACTTCATACATGGAAGACAAGGTTGCTAAGGCATCTGCCATCTGGTTCTCATCACGAGGAATGTGGTGCAGTTCAACCTTGTTGAAGAAGGTTAACAAACGCCTTGCATAATCTTTGTAAGGAATCAAGCCGGGGTGGCGAGTTTCCCATTCTCCTTTGATCTGATTGATAACAAGTGCTGAATCCCCGTAGATATCAAGGTTCTTGATTCTCAAGTCGATGGCTTCTTCGATGCCCAGGATACATGCTTCATACTCTGCCATATTGTTCGTGCAATCAAACTGTAACCTTGCAGCGAAAGGGAGATGATTACCTTCAGGAGTGATAATAACTGCCCCAATTCCATTACCGTAGACATTCACGGCCCCATCGAATATCAAACCCCATCTGGACTCGGGATCTGGACCCTCTCCAAGCAATGGTTCATCACAATCTTTCATCTTCAAATACATAATCTCTTCATCGGGAAAGTCAAACTTGATAGGTTGGTAATCTTCAACCGGTTGATGCGCCAAATGATCGGCCAGGACACTGCCTTTGATTGCTTTCTGGGTGCGGTATTCAATATCATACTCGGACAATAACATCTGCCAACGGGCAATTCTTCCTGTTAAGGCCGGCTTCTCAAAGATGTACTTGATTGGATCCATTTTGGATATCAACCAAGTGGTGTGGTTAATCATGTAATGGCGAAGGCGTTTGGCTGCCCAGGCTAGTGCACAACAAGTCTTCTCAAGTAGGGAGTATCGAGACTCACAATCTGTAAACTTCTTGCTCAGGTAATAAATAGCATGCTCCTTCCTTCCGGTTTCATCCTGTTGTCCGAGCACACAACCCATGGAACCTTCTAACACAGTTAAGTACATGATCAGCGGTCTTCCTTCGACTGGAGGGATAAGAATCGGAGGCTCTAGTAGATATTCTTTGATGCTGTCAAAGGCTCTCTGGCAGTCTTCTGTCCAAACAATCCCTTGGTCTTTACGGAGTAATTTGAATATTGGCCCACAGGTGGCAGTCATGTGAGAGATGAATCTGGAAATGTAGTTCAGACGCCCCAGGAACCCTCTTACTTGTTTTTCTGTTTCTGGAGCAGGCATTTCTCTGATGGCTCTGACTTTATCGGGGTCTACTTCAATACCTTTCTGACTAACAATGAACCCCAAGAGTTTTCCAGATCTAACACCAAACGTACATTTGTTGGGATTCAGACGAAGTTGGTACTTTCTCAGCCGTTGAAACATCTTCAGCAGGTACTCCACATGTTCTTCTTCAGTGCCCGACTTAACAATCATATCATCTACGTACACTTCTATTTCTTTGTGCATCATGTCATGAAAGAGAGTGGTCATGCCTCTTTGGTAGGTGGCGCCTGCATTTATCAAACCAAAAGGCATTACTTTGTAGCAGAAAGTGCCCCAAGGCGTGATAAAAGACGTCTTTTCTCTGTCTTCGGGTGCCATTTTGATTTGATTGTAACCGGAGAAACCATCCATGAAGGAGAATACTTTGGACTTAGCAGTACTATCAACCAATACATCGATGTGAGGTAAAGGGAAATCATCCTTTGGACTGGCCCTATTCAGATCTCGGTAGTCGACGCACATTCTGACCTTACCATCTTTCTTCGGGACCGGCACTATGTTGGCCAACCACTGAGGATACTCAGATGTAACAAGGAAGCCCGCATCGATTTGCTTTTGCACTTCTTCTTTGATCTTGAGAGCCATATCGGGACGAGTTCTTCTCAACTTCTGCTTGATTGGTGGACATTCGGGTTTCAAGGGCAAACGGTGCTCCACAATACGGGGGTCTAAACCTGGCATATCTTGGTATGACCATGCGAACACATCAGTATATTCTCTGAGCAGTTCAATCACCCTCTGTTTGACAGTCTCTTCAAGCAAAGCCCCGATCTTGATTTCCTTCTTAACTTCCTCAGAACCCAAGTTGATCACCTCCACCGCTTCTTCATGAGGCTGAATGGCTTTCTTCTCATGTTCGAGTAACCGGGCAATCTCATGTGGAATTTCCTCGTCCTCCTCCTCTTCGGCTTCATAGACAGGGAACTCAAAGTTGGGAGAGAGTGTAGGGTTATCGTGTTCAACGGGCTCATTGATGTTTAGTCTGCATATATGATTCATGATTGATTTTAGAGAATGAGTGAAAAATGCAGACTTTTCGAAATTGATTAAAAAAAGACAAAAATATTTTTGGGTTTTTTGTGATACCATTTTCCAGAAAAAGCAATAAAAAGAATTGGAGTAAACAACATTCTTCATTAATGGTGAAAGTACTTGAAGCAAAATAGCCCTACATGATTACACTTTCGCTCGGGCAAGCCGAAAGGATTTTATTAAAAAAAACAAAAACAAGAAACACATTACTTTGACACGTGAACGACTAAAGGCACGTCAACAGCATCCCAATTACGAACAAACCCTCCAGGTGTCACAAAAGTAGGTAACATCTCTTCAGATCCATCTAAGATAGCATTGACTTCGGGTAGGGTATTGATGGACCCGGTGCTATGAAAGGTACCACTAACAGAGTCCACGCTAACACCGTACTTAGAGCCGCTTGCAGAGGAAGCAAAACCCAGTCCCTCGCGATTCTTGTTTTTTGGCAACTGCACAACCTTCCCCCATCCTACACCTGTTCCTTCCTGCATAACTTTCTGTGCGCTCTTCCAAGTACGAAAAGACACTTCATTCTTCTCGGGCACCTTATCTTCCACAGTCAGGCCTTGGAAAGGGGTTCCTTCTGTTTCATCAGCACCAATAAAGGAAAAGGCTGACAAGTGGCTTATCAACATGGCTTCTTCACCGCTTACAGTTATTAGCTTCCCGTTCTTTACGAACTTCAACTTTTGATGCAGTGTAGACGTCACCGCTCCGGCTTCATGGATCCATGGTCGGCCTAACAAACAACTGTATGCCGCTTGAATATCCATCACTTGAAAGGTAATCTGAAATTGGTGTGGTCCAATCGTTATAGGCAGGTCTACTTCTCCGATCACCGACTTCCTCGAACCATCAAAAGCTTTTACTATTACTTCGCTTCTCCTTATGGGTGTACCCTTGTAGGAAAGTTGATCAAGAGTTGATTTGGCCATCACATTCAGAGACGAACCGGTGTCCACAAGTACATTCGACAGTGCATCAGACTTGCAGTTCACCGATATATGCAATGCCAGGTTGTGATTCCTACCTTCTGCTGGGAGTTCTTCATCACTGAAACTCAGATTGTTACATGCAGTGATATTACCCACTATTCCACCAAACTGATCAATCGTCACATCATGATCCACAAAAGCTTGGTCCAAGACCTTCATCAAGGCATCTCTATGAGCGTCAGAATTCAATAATAAGGACATCATAGATATCTTTGACGGAGTTTGCATCAACTGATCAATCACTTTGTACTCGCTTTTCTTGATCAACTTCAAAAGTTCGTCTTGATCAGAGTCTCCACTGGCCCCACTAGACTGGCCCATCTCCTTGCTTCCACTAGGACCAAATACTGGCGGTTGTTCAATCACCGGATCACTTACTTTCTTCGGGAGCGCTGCTGGGATGACACGCCCGTTCCTCAATATCTTGTTATCACTTGCAATGTTGTCGACAGAAGTTAGAGAGGGTAAGGGTACCTCTCGCCCATTTTCCAACATCGTGGCCTGGTATCTGTATGGGATGGCTTTTCGGGAAGTAAACGGCACAGGTCCCGGCAAACAAATCACCAGAGGAGTAGTAATTGACCTTTCACTGTTGTATGCTATTTCCACCCGTTCTGGGATGTTGAACTCAGGTGTAATGACACACACCTCCTTCTCCTTCTTCGAGATGAGCAACTCTCTCCTGTCCATCAACCCTTGTATATCACCCTGCACTTTCTGACATCCTCTTGGGTCTACAAGGCACACTTCGCATGCTGTATGATCATGACTAAACAAATTCACCTCGCACATCTTGATGTGCATTGGAACCAGTGGGGTCTGAACATGTTGGACATTAAGAATGATACTATCTTTGCAACAGTCTTGTACCATATTAACAGACGGTCCATGATTCGGTAGAGGGTTAGCCTGAACATTTGGGTCCTGGTCTCGGAAGGACAAGATGTTGGCTTGGATCAATTTTTGCACTTCTCTCTTCAAAGCAAAGCAGTGTTCAACGTCATGGCCTGGTGCCCCTTGGTGGAAGACACAGGTGCGGTCAGCTCGGTACCAACTAGGTAGCCTTTCGGGTATTTGAGGAGGCGGCCTTGTCTGTACCAGATTTTTCTCAAGCAGAGCTGGGAGCAACTCCGCGTATTTCATAGGGATTGGGTCAAACTGTTGGTTCCTTGGCATATGGTTTTGTGGATGAAGTGGTTGGGGGGCTTGAGGTCGGGGCGTTTGTTGGTAGTACGGTTGTTGGTGAGGCTGTTGATAATGTTGATGGGGCTGTTGGTAAGGTAGTTGAGGTTGTTGATAAGGCCTTTGTGGGGTTTGTAGTTTGTAGTTTGAATTTTGGGCAGTATTGGTGGATGGTGAAATGGCAGCAATGTGTTGGTAGGATGGGTATCTTTGTTGTGGCCTCCCGTGAGCAACCATACTGACCTCCTGTTCCTTCTTTCTTGGGAAGTGATTCCCGAACTTCTTCCCACTGTTGGCGGGGGTACTCTCTTTAATCAGACGTCCTTCCCGGACTCCTTCCTCCAGGCGCATACCCATGTTTACCATCTCAGTGAAGTCACTGGGTGCACTCGCAATCATCCGCTCGTAATAAAATGAACCAAGAGTATTCAGGAAAATCTTGGTCATTTCTTTCTCCTCCAAAGGCGGGTTGATTTGAGCAGCAATTTCCCTCCATCTTTGAGCATACTCTTTGAAAGTCTCCTTGTCCTTTTGAGCCATGGCCCGGAGTTGATCTCTGTCCGGGGCCATGTCCAGGTTGTACTTGTATTGGCGGACGAAGGCTTCTCCCAAATCATTGAAAGTTTGGATCTTGGTGCTGTCCAAACTCATGTACCATTTTAAAGCTGCGCCAGTTAAACTGTCCTGGAAGTAGTGGATGAGCAATTGGTGGTTATCAGTCTGGGTGGACATCTTCCGAGCATACATCACCAAGTGGCTTTGAGGGCAAGTGTTCCCCTTATATTTTTCGAATTCAGGGACCTTAAATTTGGGCGGGATCTTAACATTTGGCACCAAACAGAGGTCGTGGGCATTTTTCCCAAATAGATCCTTTCCCCGAAGGGCTTTGATTTCCCGTTGTAACTCTTCAAACTTCTCTTGGAAATCATCCATTCGATCCTGGGCCCCTACACTTTCCGTGTGAAAGATCGGTTCATTGTCGTACGAGGTTGTATGAATCATTGGAGCTGAAAAGGCCATAGTAGCCTGAGGAAAAGTAACACCGGGTTGAGGAGCAGAAGTTGCAACAGGAATAGGGATGAATCCTTCTCCGGAGCTAAAAGGCATGCCCCATGGATATCTGTCAGGCATTGTGTATTGTGGAGCACTGGTGTGCGCTGTCGGAGCCGAAGTAGTTGCAGTTGTCGGCTGAGCTGAAGAGCTAGGGGAGGGAGGCGGTGGAGGAACTTGTGCGGCTGCCAGCAGCTTTACCAACTCTGTCAATTCTTCCATCTTGGTCCGCATGGATGTCATTTCCTCTCGAAGTACCTGATTCTCTTGTTCCAAATGTTCCATTCTTTTGCTCTGATATGCCCTAGTGTTGTATGTGTAAGTCGGTTTCTGCTGAGGACGTCGGGCCACTTTCTTGGACTAGGCAGATGGACCTTCGGAAAAACAAGACGTGAGACTCGGCTTTAGAAACTATGAATGCGATATGATGCATGATTATGCTTATGCAAAAAAGTAGAAAGATTTGTTATCGAAGGACTTTGTTGAAGTATTTGTAATCATCATGGTTTGAACATTTCATTTGAGCATCAAGGCCTTACAAAATAGTTCTTTTTTAGAAACCAAGCCAAGGGACCAATTCAAAAGTCCTTTAGTGGAAGCTAGATTTTTAAAAGAAATCTAAAGACTCCTAGCTTCCTTAAATTCAACAAATCAGGGCTCTTGAAGGTGTACTTCCTAGTGCTCCTCTATGATGTTTAAAAAACTTTTTTAAGTCCTTCGATATTTGGATGAAAAAATGAGTTTATGCATGAGTGCATGCATGCATGGTTATGCTAAAGAACGGAGAAAACATGGTGAGGTTAAGTCCAAAATGTAGGAGTCAAGGGTAAACACGCCATTTGGTAAGGACTATGGTTTCATATGTACCTGTATCACGGGTTCTACCAAGTTCCCAAAGTCCTCAACCCCTTCCAAATATCATCGGGTTACGAGATTGACTCCCGGTCCAACGACATTTGTAAGAAAGTCTCGTTTGAGTGTAGTATCGCGTATCAACTAAATCAAGATTACTCTTGGTTAGCCACCGCACTACGTCCTAAAAGGCCAAGATGGGTTAAAGGTAACTAAAGGTCCTCAACTTCATAGGTCACTTGAAAATATCAATGCCGGACACGACTTACTCATGCCAACATAATAATATTTCCAAGATTCCTCCATTGAGCGGGGTTATCACATGTGCCACATCCGAAATTTACCCTCGGAAAGCCACTTTGATTATACCACCATCCTATCTTATGTTTCCCTCAAGTCCGGGTGTAGGACTTATCTCACCACTCACGTAAAAGGGAAAAAAAACACATAGGCATATATTTACAACCTTATTATTATTATTTTTTTTAAGCAAGTTATAGCACAAAATAATTAAATAAATTCAAGTTAGGCTCAACCCTCTTAGGGAAGTCCCCAGTGAAGTCGCCATTTCTGTCGCGGTGATTTTCGGAGATCAAGCTATTGATTAGCGTTGACTCACTAATTTTATTTCACGACTGAACTTTTAATTTTTTAAAGAAAGGTGGAAAAAAGTTCTAAATTACCACATTTTTAAAAATTAGGGTTCGGGGGTTAGTTACGTTTAGGGAAGGTATTAGCACCCTAAACGTTCGTAGTACTCTACGAGAACCTCTTGATTTTATTTATTTATTTTGGCTATAACTTGCTTATTATTTTTTTTTTTTAAGAAAAGAATGAATTATAATAGTGAGAAAAAATAAAAATGTTTTTTTTTGTATTTTTTATGATTTGGAAGGACAGGGTCCTCTGCCTACGTACCCGTGAGGGATCAAAACCTCGTAGTTCGGGGTAAAAAATGAAGTTTGATTTGTTTGATGTTTTTTATTAATTTTTAAAAAAAGTTTTTAAAAATAAAATAAAGGCCAAGTGGCAAAATGAGATTGGTTGGTGTTTTTTAATTTTGAAAATGATTAAAGTGTTATTAGAGTGGATTAATGATTATTTAAAGAAAATAAAAGAAAAAAAAACGGACACTTGATTGAAAATCAAGGTTTATTGAGAAAAGATTTTTTTTGTGATTTTGATTATTTGCATGTTTTTTTGGTTTTTTTGTTTTTAATTAACTAAGACTAAACGTAATAAAAGTTAAAGGCGAGGAATTCTCGTGGTGACGTTGGATCACCACGAAACCCTTTTGAAATTAAACTATCCTAATATTTTTGTATTTTTTTTATAAAGCGAAGTAAATAAAAATAAATAAAGACATAAAGCAGAATAAATAAGGTGAGTGTCAGTGCGAATTCTCATTTATGATTTACATTGGGCCTAAATACATTCTAAGAAATGGCAAAATAATAAATAAAAGTAAAGATTGCAAACGCACTAAAAAAATAGATATGCTAAAAGAAATGCATGAAAATAAAAGGAAAATAATAATAATAAAAAAATGCATGCAATACTATGAGGTAAATGCCATGGAATAATATGCATGAAAATAACCTAAATACATTCTAAGAAATGACAAAATAATAAAAAGAAATAAAAATTGCAAATGCACTAAGAATTAAATAAATATGCTAAGAATAAAAAATGAAAATGCATGAAAATAAAAAGGAAAATAAATAAATAAAAAAAAATGCATGATGTACTATAAGATGAATTCAATGAAATAAGATGCACGAAAATAAATAAGGAACTAACAGATTAAAATGCAAAAAAGATAAAAAAGAACACAAAAGAAATAAAAAAAAAGGGACAGGGGGTGCAGTCAGCAGAAGGGGGTGTGTGAAAAGGAGAAAGAAGGCAGAAATGAGAAAGGAAGGAGATTGGGCCGTGTGGGCCTGGGTTTGGTGTTGGGCATAAAACCATTTTTTCTGATTTTCTCTTCTCATTTTCTTCTTTTTTCTTCTCTCTTCTTGTTTCCTCTCTCACTCTTCCTCTCAATTCTCCCTGAAACAATGGAATGGAGCCCGGCCGGAACAGTTCTCCGGCGCGGTGGCCGCCGGCGGCGCCACCGTGCCGGAAACTGAAAACTTGTTTTTTTTAAAAAAAAAGTTACTTTTCGAATCTTCTCCTCTTTCTCTTTTCAAAAATTAACTTAGTTTTTCCTAAAACTTTTTAAAAACGGCTAGATCTAAAAAAAAACAAAACTACCTTTGGTATCTGACTTTTGATTCGGCCTTGGGTCTTTTTGGGTACGGTTTTGTTGATTTTTGAATGACTGTTTGTGGTGGGATTATGGTGGTTTTAGGGTGGCCGTGGGTTGTTTGTGGGTGGACTTGGGGGTAGGCCGAACGGTTCTGGTATGGGGGGGAGAGGAGGAGTGGGACGGCTGGGTTGGTTGTTGTTTGGGGGAGGGCCGTACGGTCACAAGATGTGGAGTGGTGATTGATTGTTGTGAGTTGTGGCCGCGTGTGATGGGTTGTGGGGAGTGAGGAGGCCGTACGGCTCTTGGGTGAGGGTGGTGTGAGGCTGTACGGGTTATGTGTGTGAAGGCTGATTGTGATGAGTTGTGGCCGTGGGTGGTGATAGGTGGTGGCTGGGTGTTTTGCGTGATTATGTGGTACTGTTGGATAATTGAGTTTCTGACCGAATTGTTCTTTCTCTGATGGGTTTTTTCAATTGGCTTTTTCGTTCTCTGGTGTTGTGGCTTTTTGTTACTGATCCCTTTTTGTAATTCTGATTATGCACCTTTTAATCAAACATGCAGTGAATGATAATCAAAGCAAATGATGGGCAATAAAACAGCTTGGTCAAAAGACATTAAACAAAATCAGTCAAACATTAAAATGGCCATTAGAACCCTTTAAACCAAATCAGTCAACTCTAAATAAATAATAAAAAAAAAAGTGTATATAAAAAAACGAAAATAGCAGTAAAATAAAAGGAAAAAGATAAAAAAAGAGGATAATAAATGAAAAGGAAATAAAAATAAATAAAACAAAAATAAAAATTAACAAAATAAAAATAAAAATAATGATAAAAGACTGTCGCCTTCGGAACCAAAAAAAATGAGGTATTTTAAAATACCTCCCTGTCAAAATTTTGACTGATACGACGAACAAAACCCGACCTAAAAAGACAAACGAAAAAGAAATTTTAGGTCAAAAATTGGGGTATGACAACAGCCAAGAAGGCCAAAACCACCAAAACCACCACCAAAAGAAAACCGAACACTGTCCGAACCGAGGCCGCACCACCCCCACAACCTGCTTTCAAATTCATCAGTAAAGAAGCACATGAAAGGTTTGTCGAAAGCAAGGCTTTTAAGGTGGTTATGGAGCGCAGGTTTGATGTGGTGAATTTGGGGAAATATGTTGAATTTGAGGGAATGCTCAGGGCAAGGAATTGGGAGCTACTGAACGGTATGGTGTTCAACACATCCAACAAGACGGTGACTCTGGAGTTTTACGCAAATGCTAGGTATACCACCGTGATGTACCAGTCTTATGTTAGAGGGAAAACCATTGATTATAGCCCTGATGCCATTAATCAATTACTGGGTTTGACCGCTCCGGAGGAATGCGCGGTGAAGAGGAGAAGGGCTGCGGTGAAGGATATGACTGAAGATGACTATAATGGGCTGATGAACACTTTGTGTAGGCCAGGAACAACATGGAGAAAAGCAAAGATGCTCGCCAAAGCTGATTTCATGCCATCTCCCAAGGCGTGGGCATCTTTTGTTGTGCAGACTTTGGAAGGAACGTCTTGCACGTCTGAAATCCCGCTCAAACGAGTATTGACTGTTGAGTATTTTGTGTTGGCTGCATATTTTGGCAAAACCAAAGTGTTGTTTAGAAGCATCTCCTTATTTAGAACATTTCTTCAGTTACAAGTTTTCTCATTTGAAGCTGTTCAGAAGCTGTATCTTACATCAGAAGCTGAATGCTCATCAGAAGCACTGTAGCACTTCAGAAGCTGATTCAGGTTCTGAAGTCCAGCGTTGACTTTTGTTGACCTCATCAGAAGCTGGGTTTTCAGAATTTTTTTGGCGCGAATCTTTGCAAGATTGGTCAAGGAATTATTCACGCGTATTGCTTCTAGAATGCTGATTTATTTGGAGAAGATTTTATTGAAGATTTGGTTCAAAGATATGAAATTCGTATTTTCCTGTTATAATCTTTCAAAGATTGAATGCAGTTTTATTTGTTACTTTATTGGATCATTCTTATTTCAGTAACAAATCAATTCAGAAGATTAGTTTGTTATTTATGCTACAAGACTGAAGACTATATAAGGAGGAGTGCTGCTGCTATTCAAGTTACGATTTAGAGAGTTAAAAAATTAGAGAATTGAGTCTTTGTTATTTTTAAGCTTTTAGCTTTGTTGTGCACCACTATGTTAGAGTTGGTTTAGGATTGTCATTGAGTTGTAATTCATTCTAAGCCTTTAGGTACGAATGATGTTTTATTATTGAAGTTTTGTTCAAAAACAGGGTATTGTTAAGGGTTGTTCAAGTGGCTGGGTTTAGTTACTTGAATAGGAAGATAGTGGATTCTATTACTCAGAGTTGGGTAGAAGTCTGACTAGGAGGAGTTTAATTGCTTAGGCTGGGAACTGGGAGTCAGTGTCTTAAGTCTTAAGGGTTAAATCCTATAGTGGATTTCCTTCCTGGATTGGTATCCCCCAGAGTAGGAGGCGTTTACTCCGAACTGGGTTAACAAACCTCTGTGTTTTTAGCTTTCCTGCACTTTATTTTTCTGCTGATTATTTGCTTTTATATTGTGCTAAGTTCTGTTCAGAACCTGTTGGTTCAGAACCTGTTAGTATCTCTTAAGTATTGCCTGGCCAGAATTTCATTGACCATTGACGCGATTTTGTCCGGTGAAGACATTAATGTGGGGGAGCTGATCGCCAACAACATTCGCGAGATAGCAATGAGTAAGTTGAAATCTGTAGCCCATAGTAGTTTGATTTGCTAGCTGTGTGAGGAGGCCCAGGTCGAGGAATACCGGGTTGACATTGATGCTCCGACTATAAAGCCCATCACCGAAAAGATAATGGATGCTTTTGTCATCGAGTACGAGGACTTTATGAGGGGAGGAGGACAAAGGGACGAGCAGGACCAGCAGGAGCAAGCACAGACTCAGCCGCAACAACAGACATTTCCGGGAGAAGGCAGTCAGCAGAGCACATATCCACAACTTCACCCGATGTTGTTGGACTACATGTTCACTTATGCTAATTGGATGAATGAGACCTCTGATCAGCTTTATGTGAACCGCCCGAGGTTCTCCCAGGATTTTGCTGCAGAAGCTCAAGTCAATCGGAGGCCGCCACAAGGGTCGTATGATCGTTTTGATGGGAATCGTGAGAGCATGGTTCAGTACTTTGAGCAGCAGAGAGAGGGCTGTAAGCAGAGAGCAGGAGATAGCTGATGACTTTGATGCAAGAGACATAAGGAATAGGGCGCATTTTATGGAGGAGATGAATGCAAGTGATCCTCAGAACACTTGGTTCTCGGTGGAGGAGCTGAATGAGATGGGAAGAGAGCCGTGATCACCTGTCCCGCCTTGAATTATGTTTTGTTTCTTTTATGTCTTTGTTGCAATTTGTTTTTGCCTTGTTTAATCCGAACTGCTGTTAGATTTTTGTTTTAACTCTTCTGTCCCCTATTTGTAATAAATCTGCACTTGTTTATTATCGATGAATTTATCTGTGGTGTTGATTTTCTTCAGTTTAGTAACAATCTTTGATTAAGTGGTATGCCAAAAGTTCAAAGGAGGTAGAGGCCCAACATGTCACAGTTGAAGTGTTCGGCAATATAAGAATAGGTAGTCACAACTCCTAGAGATCATAACATGTAAGGTCATTGCCAAATTTAATTTTTCAATTTACTTTAAAGAGTGTTCCATGCAACTATGATTCTAGAACTTGCGATTTTTCTCTGTTATTAATTGGTTATATTGTGTACACACTAAGGCAAATTGCTTGTACCTTGAGCCTTTGAAGCCAACCTGCGTTTATATTGAATTATCCTTTGTTTAAGCCAAGTTGAGCCATTAGGACAGATTCCTTTGTTTCAGTGACATACCACATTACAAGCCTAGAGACCATAAGAATATTCACCCAATGTATATTGGAGTTAGGCATTGTTTATGTGTTTTATCACGAAAAAGTTCAAGTTTGGGGCTGCTCATGGAACTAGCAACCTTTTAAGTTTGGGGTAGGGGTGCTAGAGAGAAAAAAAGATCACTTTGTGTCTTATAAAAAAATGTGTGAAAAAGAGAAGCATGCAAATTAAGTTGTTCTGCAGCTCAAAAAAAACCAAGAAAAGTGCTTCAAGACATAAGTTGATCGGTATTTCTTTTGTAAGATGCAATTATCTAGCCCCTTAAGGTTAATTTATGTGTGTAGTGTTGTGTAAACCAGTAGGAAGATGCTTAACTCCATTATTGTTGAAAACCTACTTTCCAAATGATCCCACCTGTAACCTAAGCCCCATTATAACCCAAAGAAGTCCTTAAAAGTGTGTACATAATATTGACTTTGATTGATGCTTAGAAACTTTTCAAGCTTATGGTAATTCATAGATTTGCATGTGATTGTGTGGAAACCCTTATCAAACCTTTGCGTGGAGTTGTGAATTGAAGGAGAAGACTGGCCGGCTAGCCCATCACATGGCTGGTAAGGTGTTGAACTTTTGGTACTGCTGCTTGGTTAGGTGATTGTTAATTTACTGTCGTTGTCAATATTGCAAGTAAATTCCTTGAGGACAAGGAATGGTTTAAGTTTGGGGTTGTGATGACATCCTGTCATTACGTAATTTTCTAGAGTCTTTGTTAGTTTTATCTTCATTTGTATAGCATTTTGAGACAGTTTGAGGTGCAAAAAAGCAAGAAATCATCAAGAACTTGAAGTGATTGCATCGTCACACGATTTGGGCATCGTGTCACGATTTTCTAACCAGATTGGAGGTGTAATTCTGTCTGTAAAATCGTGTCACGATTGCACAATCGTGTCACGGTTGGGAAACTGATTTGTGCAATCCTTGGGAACTTTAATGAAGAATCGTGTCACGATTCCTTACATCGTGTCACGATTGTGGGCTCAGGTTGCCTATTTTAGCTGATTTGTTTTCAGAAACAAGGGTTCGGAAATTCGGAGAATAGAAGCACGATTTTGAGAGCAAAGAACTGAAGAGGTGGCCATCCCATCCAACCAGCAGTCAGTTTATGTATGTTTCTATGTTCCTATTGATTAAGCTATTTTGTAATCCAATCATGAGTAGCTAAATCCTCTATTGTTAGGGATGAGATTAGCTAGATGATGACTCTTGTTTTGTAACCTTAATCTGATCATTGAATAAGTCGTTTGAATCATGTTTTTTTATCTTCGCGCTTACTGCTTTTATTGATTGATCATCTTTAAATTGATGTATGATTCATATTGTGAAACGGAAGTGGAATGTATAAATGCTTTAAGATAAGAAATTCTCGCCTTTGTAATCTAGGAATAGATGCAAACCCTTGAAACCATTTAGTAATTCGAGTTCGTTCATGCTTAATTCTAATTTGTAAAACTTACTAAGGAATTAGAGTTTACTTTAGAATTAAAGATTCTGTCGCTAAGGAATTAGGGCAGGAGTATTTCAGAGAATTAGGTCGTGATTCATTAAACAAGTTCAGTGGTCGTTTTTAAGTGATTAACTTGAGTTCGTCATCTAGTGAAGCTCATCCCTGACAAGCTTCCTATTCTTGAAATTCAACCAGTTTTATTTTCCGCAATTTTCTGTTATTGACAATTAAATAAACCTCGTACCCTTTTGTTCAATTGAGTTCTCAAAATTACATTTTGATCGTTAACGCAATCCTTGTGTTCGACACTCGGTTTACCGTTTTAACTTTACTACTTGAACGATTTCGTACACTTGCGAAAATCGACATCAGCCATACATAGCTAGGATTAGCTCCAAGTCTAGAGGTCACGAAGTCACCATGAGGGAAATAACGCGCTTTAAACAACCGTGACTCAAGACTGTTAGTATCTGTTTGAAATTTACAGCCCTGTTTTCCAAGCATCGCCACATTAAAGGAAGTAAGGTCCTTAAACCCCATACCCCCATAATTTTTATGCACAGAAAGCCTTTCCCAAGATAGCCAGTGCATCCCCCTTCTAGTCGAACCTCCATGCCCCCACCAGAACGCATTAATCATTTTTTCAATAGCATCCACTAACTTATTCAGTAAAAGATAAATGCTCATGATATAAGAAGGTATGGATTGGAGCACTGATTTAATCAACACTTCTCTCCCAGCTTTGGATAGACACTTGCTGCTCCAAGAGTTTATTTTATGCCAGATACGGTCCTTGATGAATCCAAAAGTGGCTTCTTTGCTACAACCAACCATAGAGGGGAGACCGAGATATTTTCCTGTACCCATAACTGCACGGACACCAAGAGTGGATGTGATGGAAACCTGTGTGGGCGCTGGCACACTACGGCTATAGTACACCTCTGATTTAGGAAGGTTGATTGCTTGGCCTGACGCTGCTTCATAAGTTTCAAGAATTTGTTTCATCACATTTGCTTCTCTGTCGTCCGCCCTGAAAAATAAAAAACAGTCGTCTGCAAATAACAGATGAGAAATAATAGGAGCATTAGTACAAATAGAGATGCCATGGATATCCCCTCTCCGTTCAGCTTTGCGGATAAGAGCTGAGATGCCTTCTGCACATAGGATAAACAAATACGGAGAAAGAGGGTCACCCTGTCTGAGACCCCTACCAGGAAACACAGGCCCTACCGCTGCATTATTAACTATCACAGAGTAGTCAACTGTTTCAACACACATCATAATTCCACTGAACCCAGCGACTTGCAAATCCCATCTTCAGCATCACCTCCTTGAGATATAACCAGTCAATGCGGTCATAAGCCTTACTGATGTCTATCTTTAGCGCCACATTCTTTTCTCTACTCCGTTTACTGACTTTCATGTGGTGGACAACTTCAATAGCAATCATAGCATTATCTAAAATTGATCGACTAGGAACAAAGGCCGACTGATTATCAGATATGCACTTGTGGTGAATGCTCTTAAGTCTATTGGCCAAGACTTTAGCCACTAATTTGTACAAAACATTACACAAAGCAATAGGCCTCCAGTCCTTCATAGTTTTATGTTCGTTGCCTTTAGGAATTAGAGCAATATTAGTAGAATTAAGAGAAGGTGGAAACTGATTACCATTGAGCCAGGAGCAACATTCACTGAAAATATCAGAATTGCACACCGACCAAAAATGCTGAAAAAAAGCCAGGATTAAAACCATCTGGGTCGGGACATTTATCCGGGTGCATAGAATACATGGCTTCCTTAAATTCTTGCACCTGAAACGGAGCGGTTAGAAACTCATTATTCTCTACCGACACAACATTTTCTATGGCCTCCAACACTGGCGTACGGCTACTCAATTTTTTTATGAGGTTGTTATCAAACTGTTTTGAATGAGTTAAAATCCTCACCATTTAAACTCTTCTCCATTTCTTCCATTTGGAGAGATAAAGACACACAAAATCTTGAAAATAATTAATAATGGTGGGACCCATTTAATAATAGGACCCACCACCTATTTTTTGTGTATATCTCTTTCTTAATAGCAATCTCCATTTATTTTTATAAATAGAGAGGATCTCAACTTGTTTTGAATTGGAAGAATTGATGTGCTGGAGTTAATGTGTGTGTTTCTGTGTACATAAATGCAAACATAAAATCATTTTTCTTATCATGACTTATTGTTAATTCAATTATACTAGATCTATGTTCCAACCAAGACAAGTCCTGAGCATTTGTACTTAATGATTATCCATCTTGAGGAGGAGACCATCTATCACTTGGACTCTAATTGCCCTGTTGTAGCTAGTGAATGGAGGAAGTTACGGATTAAAAAATTGGTAATAATAATTAATATATATCGTGTTAGTGTGTTGTAGTTAACCAAATAGATTAATTTGCTAAAATTGAAAAATTAATATTTGCAGGCAACTTTGCTATACCATTTTGTCATTGATCCAGACCAGAATGTCGCATTTGGACACAAAAGGAGTGACTTCATGAATTTTAACATCGTAGATGCTAGAGGAATTCCTTGTACCAGAAAAAGGTTCAAGCTACAGTAATTAATTATGTTTATTTTTTAACAATTTTACTGACTAATTTTTTAGTGATAACTCGGGTGTATGGGTCTTGGATTGGATGAGCATGGAGCAATTCTTTGTCCCTGATCTTTTAGTTGGATTGGTAAGTGTTGGTTTTTGGATTTCTAAACTGTTGTATTTGGATTTTCAAATTCTATTTTGAAAAAGAATATCTACCGAAGTTGTTACTAGGTTGAGTCACGACCAGGTCGCTCTCTTTAAGACGTTTCGTGGCACTGCCCAAAATTGTGCAAGACAGACTATCAACCACGCCGCCTCCAGGATAAAACAAGCTCAGCTACAACTGTGCGGTTAACTATTGCACTGTAGAAAACTGTTCGAGATTTACACCTTCAATATGGTACTAAGACCACTCTTTAATACTGAAATCATTCTAATATGGTATTGAGACCACTCTATTATGGTACTAAGACCACTCAAATATGGTGTTATCACCATTCTAAACTTTAAGTTTTCCAAAAATTCAATATGGTACTACGACCACTCCCGAAGGGACATGTATTATCGAAGAGACTATGTTCTTAAGACCTTTCTTAATTCCAAAGGGACATTATACCGAATAGGGACTAAGGTCTTAAAAACACTCTTAAATCCGAAGGGACAGAAAAAGGAGATAAGGAGAATAATAGCTCGTTAACACAAGCTGGGGGAGAAGAGAGAAAGAGTTATCGACAACTCAATAGAACTTTTTGGTGTGATTTTTGAACTGAGTGGAGTCCTCTATTTATATAGAGATTTTGTAACTGTTTTAGTTAAAATTGCGGCAGCAGTTACTCTAATGGATAAGATCAAAAAGAAACTTAACCACTAATCAGTTCAATAACACTTGTGGATAAGATCAAAAGGAAACAAATCCACAAAAGTGGAGGAAACAAACTCATTGGATATGAGTGAAGGAAAGATAGGAGATTCAGTTGGATTCTCTAACCTTATCACAACCAACATAAGCTAAAATTGTGGGAAGTGATATCCATGAATAAAAATAATAATTACTATTATTTTTATCAATATCAAGTATATAAAATTAAATACCGTAATTTAAACACTATTAATGTGTGTGTTCTATTTTATGTGGTACCCCCACTCTCTATTTTTTCAATTCACATCACACTAGCTCAAAGTCTTATTACTTGGTGTTTAGTCTTCCAATTTCCTTCCAACTTCACACCAATGTTCCAACAGTAAGGTTAAATCTATCATCAAATTGATGATTATATTTAAAAAAGCAATTGCCGAATATAACATTTTGATCCTTTTAATCACAGCTCAAAGAGAATGAAGTGCGGATGAAGAGCGCGGCAACATTGATTTTGGATCCACACAATGAGATAAGGGATGTTGTGAAAAAAACCTCGGCTTTCATCAACGGTGTACCTAGTGTGCCACCACCTTTCCTAGAAAACTAAGGAAGCTAGTTGGTGGTCTGATGCTCATACTTTTTTGATTAATACTATATATGAGCATGTTACCACCACCACCCTAAGTTTCTAGGAATTTTTTGGTTAAAGAACTCTTGAAATCGTCTTTCATGCATTGATGCACAGTCTAAGGGTGCCTACCGTAAATGCTTGTATTGTTTTGGAATTTTGTGACTTAAGGTTTGGATTTGCTTAAAACACTTATTATGTATGTATCTACTGTTATTATTCTCTTCAATGAGACTAGTTAGGCATGGTAGATGCTAATTTCAATTGTTTTGGTATGAATGTAAGAGCTGGATGCTGGAAAATTAAATTAACTCCTGCATTATTCCAAGCAACCAACCTGATTTCATGTTGGAACATGTATGGAAATTGAGTTAAAAGACTAAACACAAATTCTCATGTTGGGTAGAACTAGTGTTGTGTGAATTGAAAAAAGTGGAAGTCCCATGTCGGATGGAACACACATTAGCAGTGTTTATATAGTGGGGGTGTACCTCTAAGGGGGGTGCATAATTAAGTGAGCGGAGGAAGCACTAAAGAAAAATATATATTTATATATATTTATTATTTGGAAATGTTAAATTAAGTAATTAATTTAATCATTATTAGAAAGTGTTTTCTTAGTCCCCAAGTTTTGCTAAAATATTTTAGAACGCAATCTAGAATATTTCGGAACACAGTCTGAAATATTTTGGTATACACTCTAATATATTTTGGTGCACAATCTGAAATATATTTTTGTATATAATATAATATATTTTGGTACTCAATTGAGATATTTTTGTACTAGATCTAATATGTGAATTACTTAATCCCAAAGTAATGTATTACTTGTTCCCAAAGTTTCTCACTTATTAGTTGTGAATTTTCTCTATAAATAGAGAACTCACATAGTGCATTCCACACACCAAAGAGTTCTATTGAGTTGTCGAGAACTCTTTCTCTCTTCCCTCTTCAGCTTGTGTTAACGAGTTATTCTTCTCTTCATCTCCTTTTTCTGTCCCTTTAGAATTAAGAGTGTTCTTAAGGTCATAGTCCCTTTTCGGTATATTGTCCCTTCGGAATTAAAAATGGTCTTAAGAGCATAGTCCCTTCGATAATCTATGTCCTTTCGAAATAAATAATATTTTAAGATGATAGTCCCTTTTTCAGTATAATAGGAATGATCTTAAAAATATATTCTTCTTAAATTAAGTTAGATGTTAGAATGGTGGTAGCACCATATTTGAGTGGTTGAAATACCATATTGACATTTGGAGATGTTAAAAGTTAGAATGGTGGTAACACCATATTTGAATGGTCATATTACCATAGTAGAGTGGTCATAGTACCATAATTGATTGGTTCCAGTATTAAAAGAGTGGTCTTAGTATCATATTGAAGGTGTAATTCTCAAACGGTTTTCTACAGTGCAGTAGTTAACCGCACAGTTGTAGCTGGGCTTGTTTTATCTTGGAGGCGGCGTGGTTGATAGTCTGCCTTGCATAATTTTGGGCAGTGCCAAGAAACGTCTTAAAGACTGGTCGTGACTCAACCTAGTAACAACTTCGGTAGATATTCTCTTTCAAAATAGAATTTGAAAATCCAAATACAACAGTTTGAAAATCCAAAAAACAATATTTCATCAAAGCATACACATCAACACATTTAAGCACATCAAAATAGAAAATATTGTTTCAGCGGTTACAAATTTCACTTCGAACAAATATCCAGACACTAATAAACAACAAAATCCAACAGAAGGAGAAGAAGGCCAACACAGTTTCAACAAATACAATGCAAATGTCAAAGCTCTCATAGTTTCAATAACTTAAAACTTAATTCTAGTTCAACAGAATCCAACTAATAGAGTTCAAGGCCGACACGAACATAATACCCCCCAAAATGTGACCTACAATGAAACATCCCTAAAATAAATGAGACATTTTAGTGTCAAGTACAAATCAAAATGCGACGTAAAATCAAACAACTAAAATCAAATACCTGTTTAGTTAAGCCCCTTAATAAATTATGTTGCATATTGTTAAAAAACATCTTGCAACAATCACTTAACAGAATCAGTAACTTTGCTAAAACATGTTGCGAATTTGGTATAATACAAAGTCTATTTTACAAGTAAATCAAAAAACAAAAGAGCGTACCATATCAATGTTGCAGTCTTCATTGTCATCATATAAGTCTTCGTCGACATTGTCCAACATTTCTAACTCTTCAAGTTGTGAATTCAATAATGCTTCGTCTCGAAACTGACAGGATTTTCTATTGTGTCCCTCTATTCCACATATTCCGCACTTTTGTGCTTTTCTTTTAGAGTTATCGGTGGCAGTTTGAGATGAAGATGCTGGTACTCCACCTTTTCGCCTAACCCGTTGGGGGGGAGGGGGGTTCCCTAGGCTACTTCCAGGCTGTGTTCCAAACATCGAAGATTCATGGCCCTTACTCCTACTAACAGATTCCATCCTTTCAGTCTGCTTCTTTACCAATTCATTTGTACTACGAATTTCTTCAGGATTACCACATTCAAATGCAGCATTCACCATCCTTTTACATCGCTCAACCAATGTTACGTATGTAGTAACAAATGCCGGATCATGTTGGCTAGAACTACTTGCATTTGCAGCGTTAACAAAATCTTTGACACCTTTCGTCCATCTCGGCAAAACAATACAAGCAGACATGACAACGATCTTAAGATAAATTAAAACAGATAAAATATGTTCACAAGCAATGCCTAATGTCTCAAACCTCTTACAAGAGCAACTAAATTTCAAATTTTCTTGGCAAAAGGACACTGTCCATTGAACATCTTGTCTAGGGTATTTATAAACGGTGTATGTAAAGATTGAACCACTTTTCACCACCCCTTCAACCTTGCAACGACAAGCCCTTTCCAACATCGGCCTAAACATCCTAAACACGGACCTTGTGTACAACCTTGCAGCTGACTTCTCTAAGCATTTATGTTGGGTTTGCAGCACAGTTTCTCCATACGAAGATGCATAATCACATACGAAGATGCATAATCACACTCAATTTCTTTGTACTTCAGGTGATTAAGCCAACGAAAAAACTGTTGCAAAAAATCAACCAAATTTGATAGGACACTTACATATTTTCCAAACTCTGAGTGCAAACCTTCACATCTTGAAGTCATCCTAAAACCAGCAAAAAAACTTACCCCGAATATGTGCAGTATCCCACATTTTTCGCTTTTGACACATTTCCAACATCCAACTATTTCCCTCTAAACCAAACTCACACATAAGCTCTTCCCATTTACGATCAAACTCATCAACATCAATATCACCCAACATACAACGCTTAAACCTCACTACAAACTGGAGATTTTTAATGTTGCTAGTTGCATTACGAACAAGATGTCATGCACACAACCGATGATATGCATCAGGAAATACCCTCCTAATTGTGTTTCTCATAGTTAAATCACTGTCGGTTATCACAGACACGGGACATTTCCCATCCATTGCTTCAAGAAAGTTTTCCAAAAGCCAAACGTAGGTGTCTTCTGTCTCATCACCGACGATTGCACTAGCAAATATGACGCTCTTATTATGATGATTTACACCAGAAAATATAGCAAGGGGTGTATTGTATTTTATTTTACGATATATAGCATCAAATGCCAACACGTCACCAAACACCGAATAATCCATGCGACTTACTCCATCACACCAAAAAATATGCTTAAGGGACCCATCCACGTTCACAGTATGCTTCCAAAACATCATATCATCCCGAGTGCACATTCCTTTAAGGAATTCAAGTGTAGCATCTGCATCAGAACTCTTACTATCCCTCTCTTTAAATTGTTCATTGTACATGTCTCTTCTTGAATAACCTAATTTTTCGTACCCACCCGCTTGAGTAACAAAATAACCATAGATGCGTGACGTAGGAATGCCAGATTTTCTCATGGTTTTCATTTGGTATTTGTCATGATCGGTCATCTTCATATGGGCTGGTAACATTCGGTTGTACTTATCATCCAAGAACGAATGATAATGGACATCATCGAAATATTTAATGTACCAACGGTCACTGTTAAAGTCAATATGAAATTGGAATTTGGCCTGACAACCACACCTGCTAATAGGTTTATGCTCTCTTTTCCTACTAACAGATTTGTTATACCTATCATCCCTAATTCCTTCCCTATAGCAAAGAAAGGTTTGTTGAACTATTTGGCAGTTAACATTCCGACTTTTCTACCAGAAAATCCGTGTAAACGTGCATACCAATTGTAAAACATAAATGCTATATCCCGGTCCGGAAAATGGTACCTCATTATTTCTTCAGAACTCATTTCCTTCAAATTAATTTTCTCTATATCAATCATACTATCCACAGTTGTTGCAACATCGTAGTTGCAAGAAAATCCTTCGTTGTTGGATTCCCCTACATCTTTGTCAGTTGAAGTGTTACCTACCTCTGAACCAGAACCACAATTGTTCTCCAAGCCCCGTAAATAAAAATGTTTACAACATCAAATCTATATACTATACATTTGAGGAGTATTTCATAGAAATATCCTCAAATGCATTCTTAGCATGACACGGCACCACCAAGCAATTTTGTGAGTTTGACAATTAATGAATTAATGAAATTAATGTAGTTAATGAAATGAACTTCTATTATATTTTTATTTTCATAATAACAATAATTAATGAAATGAGTTTCTATTGTATTTTTGCTTTAATAATAATAATAATGTGACACAATTTTAATATCCTATATTTTATTAAATGCAAACATTAAATTTTTTTTTACGAAAAATCCTAAAAAAACAAATTAGACTGACGAAAATAATGGAAGCTTATTGAATTTGATAAGCGACCCTTAATTATTAATGAAATGAACTTCTATTATATTTTTATTTTCATAATAACAATAATAATTAATGAAATGAGTTTCTATTGTATTTTTGCTTTCATAATAATAATAATAATAGTTATTTATTTAAAATATAAGCGTTGATTTCATTAGAAAACCATTTTTAATCTATATATATATATATATATATATATATATATATATATATATATATATCTATATACTATACATTTGAGGCTTTTCCTCAAATGTATATATGGAAATGCTTTTCTCACATAACACTTGGCACCTAGAAGCAAACCAAACAATTTCGTGAGTTTGACAATTAATGAAATGAATTTTTATTATAATTTTATGATAATAATAATAATGTGAACTAATTTTTCAAATAATAGAGGTTTTAAAATCGATTTTAATTATGGACACACATTAATTTTTTTAATGTATTTTATGTGAGAATCCGTACATTAAAATGTGATTTAAATGAGTTTTATTTTGTGTCTGCAAAAAAAAAAGTAAGTCAACACATCAATACATTCAAATAGAAAATAATGCACTTTAAACACATTTTAATGTTTGTCCATAAATTTAATTTTAGTTCAAAATTACCTAATATGCATAAAATAAAAATAATAATGACTAAACTACCCCACTAAATATGTCTATAAATTAGACATCCAAATCAACACCATTGCACATCACACATTTCTATCCCACTTTTTTTCACTTCTTTGTTTTTGATTGTTTGTTTTTTGTTGCTTTGTACAATAACACTAAATGTGATTATGTTCTCATAAATCCTATTTTAAAGAAAAATTGAATATGGTTCAAATCGTTCGCCTAAGATTTATGAGAGACATGAACAAGACATGCTTTCTTATTTTTTTGGTAATGAAATTTAGATGGATAACAAAGTTAATTTATGGTTTTTCAACACGTTAACTTTTTTTGTTTAACGTAAAGCATATTTCTAGCTTTATTTTTAAAAAAAAATCATTTTTTTTAAAATTAACCATTTCCAATAAAAATGCATATGATTTATGTATATTCGTCATTTTTTTGGGATTATGTCTTTTTTTAACTACCACAGGAATTTTATGGCCATTTTTGTGATATAAATTATAGCTATGCGAATTTTTGTTATAGTCGTGAGTTTTTGTTATGATCTATGATTTTTACGAAAAAAATTGTAAATCATTGAATGTGCCTTATTCCATGACTAAATATTTTTGCAAGTATACACACACACACACATATATATATATATATATATATATATATATATTAAAAAGATACATATTCTGATATTAGGAATGAAACACATATTTTTATATAGTTATATACGTTCATATCTATATCTATATTATATATATGTGAGGGTTTTTCTCAAATGTATATATGAAAATGTAAATCTTCCAAAACTTGCTCATGACATGTAGCATCAAGAAGTAAACCAAACATTCTCATGCTTTTGACATTTAATGCTATTAATTTTATTTTTATTTATGTTTCATAAAATTATTCTAATTTGATGCGTTGTTAATTGCTATTCATGGAATATTAAAAATAAAATATATCCGAACTATTATTTTAATTGAATTTTTTCTTTTCACACAAACATATACACACGAATCTATTTATATCTAAATTATTTTATGATTGAAATTAAAAGTAACAAATCCAAATAATACACTTCATTATATTTTGTATTTTCGTTCTTAAAAAAATAGTATATGTTGTATTTTTGTTAAGAAAAAAAAGGAGTTTATATGTTGTAATATTATTAAAAAAAACGGTTCAAGCTAAAATGTCACTATAATGAAAACAAACTGTAACATCCCACTTCAGACTTAAATAATTATCAGTGTCGAGACAATGTATCAGAAGATTAATAAGGAAGCAATGGCAAAGTCGTAATTTTGGGATGGGAAGATTTTATATAGGGGAGATGAGATATTTTCTTTATTTTCTCTTCACTTCTCTCTCTCTACAAATCAAATTTTTGTCTCCTCCCTCTCTCTAAGCTTGCGCCCTCCTCCCTTTAGCCACCCTCCATCAATTTCCTTCCTTCCAAGCTTCTTGGATCATAAGCAAACTCAATTCTAGAGAGAATAGAACAAGAGGAAGTTAAGAAGAAACAAGGGGAGATTAAGGATTCAAGCTAGGGTTTGGATATAAGTTGGCAAGGAAGCTATCAAGAATCAAAATAAGAGATCAAGGTGAGTTCCCTAGGGTTTTAGAACCCACTTTGAGTAAGTTTGAGTGTATTTTGTATTTTGAGTAAAGTTTACAATTTTGTGTCCTAATCTCTTTTGCTTGCCAATCCCTTAATCAATCATGTTTTAAACTATCAATATGCATTAGAGATTCATTCTTTATGCTGTTATGATGCCTGGGTATGCTTAGATAAGTCGAGAATGGAGGAAATCACGTTTTGAACTTTTTCCGTGCTGTCAACTGCACTCAAAGTCGTGTCACGATTTTGCAGCCGTGTCACGATTTCATGGACAGAACTTACCCCCAATTCTGGGTAGAAAATCGTGACACGATGCCCAAATCGTGTCACGATGCCAATGTTTCAGGATTTTGATGTTTTTCTGCTTTTTGCACCTCCAGGCTGTCTAATAATGCTTCAGACTCAATAACAACACGTAATGACAGCATGTCATCATTAAGTATTAGAAGATTCATCCCTTAGGGAATGCATTTAATATGCAAAGGCTTATAGTAAAGTAATAGACGTACTTACAAGTACTTAAGATAAGAACTAATGAGAATGAGAATGCACTCAATTAAGTGTGCGTAAGCACAAGAATGATCCAATGTTCAAGTTAAGAACCTTTTTATAGGTTAAGTATTTAAGAATGATTACTTAAAGAATGCCTCAGATATGCATAAGTCATAAGTTATATGTATAAGTATATATATATATATGAAGAATAAGAACAAGAGTTATTTAAAGACCTTATGTGTCTCCAGTGTTCTCGCTAGTTAGAGCACGGGGGTTCTCGCTAGTTGGAACGGTGTAGTTACCATCCGCGAGGATAGCCACACATAAGAGTTTAATTAAAATATTAAGTCGTGACTTTCGTTGTTCACGCTAGTGGGACACGAAAGGTTTATGCACAAGTTAAAAGTTTATATGAAAGTATATTAATTCGCGTCTTCCGTCGTTCACGCTAGTGGGACACGGGAGGTATACGCGTAAGTTAAGATTATTAATTAAGTCGTGTCTTCTGTTGTTCACGCTAGTGGGACACAGGAGGTTCACGCTAGTGGGACACAGGAGGTTCACGCTAGTGGGACGAGTTATTCCGCAAGGATGACCGCACGACGACAAGAGGAGTCTGGTGTTAGCCTGATATGATAGGAATTTCACCGGTAGATGGGAGATGTACTTCGGGGTTACTCCACCCGGATGCACTCCGTAAAATGAACCAAGATAATGATTGTTTGTTCAACGCTGACTTACTAATTTTATGATTAAGAATGATGTATATTGATACTTATGAAATTATTATGAGAATATGACAAGTAGTTAGCAGAGAAAGAAAGTGATCATGGGTTGTCCCCAGATCACTAAGTATAAGTTTAAGTTTAAGGCTAGAATATGATAAGTATAAGATTAAGACATGTAGCGATCCTAGTTTTTCCCCTTGATCGCGAGATATGTAGAGAAAGACGGCGATCGTAGGTATCCCCAAGATCGCTAAGCGTAGGCACGGCGACCCTAGGTCTCCCCCGTGGTTGCCAACAGTAGGTTGGGCTGGAGCTCACTGAGACATTATGTCTCATCCCAATCCTTCTGGTGCAGGTTTTCAGGTAAGCAAGAGGTTCGTGGAGAAGATCATCAGGGAGATACTGGATTGGAGTGCAGTTGCTCGTCGAGTACAAGCTCAGGAGATTATCATTATTATGTATAAGTATTCTTTTTGGTAATTTGGATAATTGTATAACGAGCCACTTGTACTCTTTCAGTTGTATGTATTAATATTATTATTGAAAATTTAAATGTATCCAGTATCAGTTTAATGCGCATACTAATATTCTAGATTACATTAGTATGGGTGTTACAATTGGTATCAGAGCAGGTCGATTCAGACCGTGCCTTGGGTCATTAAAAATTCAATAAAGTAGAGGGACCATTGGGTTCCGGATATTGTTCTAAAGGTCACATCTAGTTGAGCCTGATCAACTCAATCTAGTATATGACAGTTAGGATATATGTCCGAGAGCTGAATGTGACCAAGGAGGAATGAAGTTTATGAGGGGCGAAGATTAAGGTGATAGAATTTTAAGACAGGAATTAACAAAAGAGTAACCAATGCCAAATGGTGGCCATCAAACCGTAAAGTAACGAAGTCTGTCAGTGGCAAGGTTTCAGAAACATAAGAGATATTTGAGAAGTAAGGTGAAGCACCTCAACTCATTTGGACGCGTCGTGGGACGATGCCTCGTCTGCGGAAGATATAAGGATTAAGTAACAATTTTGAGCACAGAGTTAAGGAATTGCAGTACCAAACCTAGAGACTTGAAATGAGGAATTATCAGTCGGTTTTTAAAACCTCCAGACTCCCAGCAAAGATAGAGTGTTGAAGAATCGAACTCGAATCGGATGAGATTTTAATGTCCAAACAGTTAAGAGAATTGATTATGGATTAAGTGAGTCAATTGGACAGATGAAGTTAACCACTCAAATGTGGTCGTTGAGCATGAATCGCAAGTAAGTTTAACCCCATCAGTTCAGTCGCACCTCCCGAACCATAAATGTTAGATTTGTGAATTGAGGAGAGAAGACGGTATGCAATCTAAGAACTAAGATGGATGAATAAGTGGTAATAATAAAACCTGTTGCATATCGAAGCGTGAATCAGATATTCCGCTGTGTTCTATTAGTAAGGAGATTGGAAATAAGCTAAATTTAACTGGACTTTTACACAATGAAAGAGGGATATTGAATAATTAGTCGTTGGAAATTTAGCGAACTGGTGGACGAATAAAGTTGAATTTCCTTGATTGGATGAAGAAGGTAAATTCAAGATAACATAAGATTAAAGTAGACCAGTTTTGAAGGATAATCGGAATCTTAGCCGAGGAATTATGTGAGACTTTATTATACGGAGGATCGTCTTAAATACGAAAGGTTAAGATTGTGGTTATGTAAGAAGTTCTATGCTCAATTGATGGGTCTCCTTACACAATTATTCTGGAAAGCCGGAAGTGATCACCTTATGTTAGTAAGCTTCCGAAGGCGGTAATAAAGTACAGATTTGGGGTTGTTCAAACTATATGAAGAATCATTCGGCTAATAAGATCGAGTTTTGAATTGTGAATACAATAAACCGTTACTGGAGGAATTCAATAGATAATGATAAGTGTTGAAGTTTAAGATCGATTAATCGGGTGCTCGAAGAGATGTAACCTATTTTGGGCGTACAAGAGAGCCGGTAAGAGTTGAATTTATTCCAAGACAGATTGTGTCCGGAGAAACTCAAGGGTAACCTAAGGGACATGATAAAGTTATGGAGACCGAAGTTGTCTCGGAAAGATTATGGATATGAAATCCTTACGGATAAAGATAGAACGACTAGTAACGGGACTCAAACCCTTAGTGGATTCAATATATAAAAGATGTGAATTTCCAGAAGTCATAGAATGTTTTCAGGAGTTTCCACAAGTGATCGTGTCTGAATTTAAGTTGCCTCAGGCATGCTTTCAGTTGGGTTTCTGCAATGTTTTAATGATTATACTTAATTAGCTGACCAAGAGATGGGAGGTATACGCGTAAGTTAAGATTATTAATTAAGTTGTGTCTTCTGTTGTTCACGCTAGTGGGACACAGGAGGTTCACGCTAGTGGGACGATTTATTCCGCAAGGATGACCGCACGACGACAAGAGGAGTCCAGTGTTAGCCTGATATGATAGGAATTTCACCGGTAGATGGGAGATGTACTTCGGGGTTACTCCACCCGGATGCACTCCGTAAAATGAACCAAGATAATGATTGTTTGTTCAACGCTGACTTACTAATTTTATGATTAAGAATGATGTATATTGATACTTATGAAATTATTATGAGAATATGACAAGTAGTCAGCAGAGAAAGAAAGTGATCATGGGTTGTCCCCAGATCACTAAGTATAAGTTTAAGTTTAAGGCTAGAATATGATAAGTATAAGATTAAGACATGTAGTGATCCTAGTTTTTCCCCTTGATCGCGAGATATGTAGAGAAAGACGGCGATCGTAGGTATCCCCAAGATCGCTAAGCGTAGGCACGGCGACCCTAGGTCTCCCCCGTGGTTGCCAACAGTAGGTTGGGCTGGAGCTCACTGAGACATTATGTCTCATCCCAATCCTTCTGGTGCAGGTTTTCAGGTAAGCAAGAGGTTCGTGAAGAAGATCATCAGGGAGATACTGGATTGGAGTGCAGTTGCTCGTCGAGTACAAGCTCAGGAGATTATCATTATTATGTATAAGTATTCTTTTTGGTAATTTGGATATTTGTATAACGAGCCACTTGTACTCTTTCAGTTGTATGTATTAATATTAATATTGAAAATTTAAATGTATTCAGTATCAGTTTAATGCGCATACTAATATTCTAGATTACATTAGTATGGGTGTTACACAAACCATTAATAAGAATTATCTTTTTTAATGAAACATTTAGTGAGAAAATATTCACCATTTAATAGGCATTATCATTGACCAAAATTTTAATTGTTTATGCTTGGATCATTACATATATTTTAATCAGAAAAAAATAATCAGAAAAGAAAAAAAACCTCTATTTTTATGATACTTTTTAATGATTCTGTTGCATGTATGTGTCAAAATCACACACACTACCTCTAACTTATCTTAGAAGATTTCCTAAAAAAAACTTAGAATAGGAGACTTTTTTTATGATCCGCTTTTAATGGCTGTTAAAACAATTTATGGACATTAAAATTGCTTCATGGCCAAATAATTTTGTATCCGAATTACCCTTTATAGAACAATTGTTTTTTAAGAATGTTAAAAAAATAATGGTTATTTTACCAAATTACCATGTGAAACAAGTCTATGAATTAGACATATGGGTTGACATAATTTCATATCACAATTCACAGCTCTTCTCACCATTTTTTTTCTATATTGCCCCTCTTTTTTTTTCTTTCTATTTTGTTTAGTTTTTTACTCTTTGTTCTTCATATTTTTTTTTGTCATTGATATCAATGCTCCAAGAGTTATATTTCCTTCATGTTGTGATTTTAATGAATCAAATGTTCACACGAAGAAATAGTTTCTTCATCTCTTCTATAACTTTTTTCTTCATCTCTCCTTTAATTTTTTTCCTATGACTTATTTTATTCTTTCTTATGCTTTTATATTCGATAGTTTATTTGTTATGATTTTATATTCAATAGTTTCTTTAAAAAATGAATTGCCAGTTGTTTACTCGACAGTAATCAATAGCAATAATTTTGATTGACATATTTAATTCATCGTTACAGCACCATATATGTTGTAATGTAAATGATAATTAATAAAAAATATTAATTGACTAATATAGTTACAGCTCATTCATTCATTTTCACAAAAGAGTAGAGAAAAAACTCTTTTTTTTTAAGAAAAATTTAAGATTGTCACGAATCAAACCTTTGACCAAATAATTAAGGAGTTTATATTTTTATGTTTAAAAGTCATGGAAATTCTACACATTATTATTTTTTAATTAAGACAAATATCTCTAAGGATCAACAGTATTTTGAATGGAATTAATTTGGTACAAACTTTCTAAATAAGTGATCACATTGTAAATTTGGAATAAACATTGTAATATTTTGAATGAAATTAATTTGGTACAAACTTTCCGAATAAGCTATCTATTTTTCTCTTTGTTTCACGACATTTGATTCCAAAGACCGGGGAGAAATAAAATAGTTAAATGATTGTTATTATAAAAATTATAAAAAACAACTTAAATTTAAAAATTATAAAATTTATTCATAAGAATAATAATGTGAAATTATACTTCATCTTAATAATATTAGATATAAGAATAATGTTTTTTTTTATATTATGATTTATCTGTGAGTAATAAAGTTAACATTCTCTTTCTCACACTCATTCAAAAGTCTGAGTTTAACCACTTGAGCTACATCTTGGAGAGTAACATAACATACTAACAACTAACATTTATCTATAAAAACCACAACCACAATACATGTAATTTTAGTTTCACACCACAATCGCATATGTGGCCACAACTTTAAACCATCAAGCTAACCATATCCATTCAGGCGTTAAAATTTAACTAGCGCCATGAAGTCGACAAAAAATTCCCCTTCATGTGCAAAATGAGCTTGAACTTCTCCTAAACCTCAACCGGAAAAAAATTGGGTTATAGATCCAACCTCAAAGTGGTGGACAACTTTAACCGATGTGTGTAACAAGAAATCTCAAACGTTGTTTTCATCTCCGCCAAGGAAGAGACAAACCATATTTCATTTTCCCAAATCTTATTTTAACATAAATTGATCTTAAAATTTATTTAAAATATATATTTGTTTGTCAAATATTTATAATTGAGTTTTTACCATATGCATTGCACGGGCTCTTACACTAGTTAGTAACATAATACACTACAATTTTTGCTTTCTAAAAAAAACATTTACCTCCGGATCGCCCCCAATGAATTCTGTACGTGGGTCTGCTTGAAAAATCTCCATAATTTCATCAATATTCATTCTGCTGATTGTAATCCAAAAGGTAATCAATAATCAAATAAACTACCAAATACTTCTGGAAAAAAAAAATGTAAATCAACGCATCTGCAGATTCCAGAATCAAAATAACTACCAAATATCATTATGAAGATTGCTTGTCCATAAATTTATGCTAAAACGAACATAAATTTATGCAAAATCAAAATAACTACCAAATTTCCAGGATGATACTACTACAACTCATAAATTAAAGTAAAACACCCAGTTGAGCTTTCACGAATTTCACTAATTCAGGATATCAACCAAAATTTTCGGGAATTTAAAAAATAACAACCTATTCATATGCAAAATATGGACTTAATTTGGAAATTTGACCAAAATAAATTTTTTAACAAACAGACACAAGGATTTGGGAATAAAAACTTTCGAATGAAAATCACAATCACCGCCATTTCTGTTTCAAATGGAAATTCATTACCAGATCAGTGTAAAATCATACCTCGATTTGTGTAACGAAAGAGATCGGTGACAAATCTTATGGGTTTTCCTTGATTCAACAACAAACTTTATACAAATTCCAAAACTACTGCCATTGTCGAGAGAGAAAAATGGTGTTTGGTGTTCGATGTGAGGTCGTTCAATCAAGAGAGAATATTGGTATTTGAGGTGAGGACGTTGAACAATGAAGATGATATACTTCAGATTAAGCTTTTTTTTTTTTCCTTCGATTTGGTGTGTTTCGTTTTCAGCTGTTGGAAACAAATGAGATGTACAACACTTTTGTTCTGAAAAGGGGAACTTTCCCATGGTGAGAAAAAACTCCTCATTCCCAGGCTAAACGCCACTCATAAGTGTACCGTTTGAAAGACCATAACAATAACCAAAAGATGGATCAAAATTCAAATCGTTAATAAGTTTTAACAAATGACAAATAAAGAATTTGAATTTTTTTAATATACTTTACTTATTTTTCGATCGAACTTCAGATTACTCGAATCTTCTTATTCGAACCGAAGAATTGAAAAAAAAAACGTGACAATGAGAATCATCACCAAAAGTTTCAAGTAGAACCCATAACAAAAAATTACAACTATTGAAGCTGCTGATATGCGATAAATAAGTGCATAGATATAGAACACTTGAAAGTTGACACCATTAATCAAGTGATAAATATATGTTGGACACATTCAGGCTTCAATGAACTGTTGCAATCTTTGAGCATACAACAAATATTTATAGAAAAATAATTATTTTGTCGTAGCTTGAAAATAATTAGAAATTGAGATGGAAAAATATCTTCCGTTCATTTTCTTCGAAAATTGATATTGACACCGGGCAGCGAGCAAGTAGCAAGGAATGAAATGCCACCATGAATTCACCTGCCCAAAAAGGAATTTGATAGTGACATTGGTTGGACCATTTGGACATGCCTCCACTTTCACTTTCTCACTACTTTGGCACTTGCCTCCCTCCATTTGCAACCTTTCATAGTCTCTAGCAGCCAAAATGTACTTTACTTTATATAAATAAAGTTCAATGATTATATATCACATCTTAAAAATAATTATAAGCAATGTTTCGAAAAAGAAAATTGTAAGTCCAATTACACTAATCTATGATATCACTTTATTACTTTTAAAAGTAATATTTTAACAAATACATTAATGATATCATCCTATCTATTTTATTCGTGCGAGAAGGACGACTTCTAATCCTTCTTTGGCAATTAAGGAGGGAAAACATTTTGATATTGGCCAAGCTATTCATTGTATTTGTGGGGTTCGGTTTGAACAAACATAATCTTAGAGTTGCATTCTAAGATTATGGTAGATAGTTTTCATTCAAATAAAAATGACAATTCTTATTTTGGTTTTATTAATTGTGATTGTTTTTGTCCTTTGTCTCTTTTTAGTCTAAACTCTTTGGTAGACTAGAGTTTATTAGGAGACACGACAAATTTCTATAAGCGAAAATAAGAATTTAGACTGAAATTTATCGTGTCTAATAATCTTAGGGCCATTAATGTAGTGACTCATCAATTAGCTTGAGCAACTATATATACAAATTGGTGATATTGTCCCTCATTGTACTGAACAAGCTATGCTAATGATGTGAACAAATTGATACTAAAATATGTTATATATGCAAATTAAATATTTATTTTTATGCTATTTGCACGTATTGCTAATCCATTTCTTTTTTATTTATTTTTTGAATAATAAATCTACTTCGTTTAAATTATCGATAAATTTCTTCTTTTTTTTGAAGGAAAATTCTCGATAAATTTCTTAGACATACATAAAATGAAAATAACATTTCATAAGCGAAAATTAATCTTAGGGCCATTAATGTACATGATACGAGAAAGGCGTGCTAAGATAAGGAGCCGAGTATAAAAATATGACATGATAATGATATGATAGATATTTATCAAATAAATTTTTTTTTGAACAAACAAAAATGGAATATATTAACATCAAAGGAGAGTCCTTATTAAGGGGTGCCGAGAAAGACCTCAAGAGTTTACATTATAACGAAACACAACAAAGCACACAAAAACAAGTCAGCCGATGCCCAAACAAACAAAGGGGCTAGACCACCAAATATGAAAGTTTAAACCAAGGTTGACATGAGTTGCTTTCATCTACCAAAAAGAATGTGACTTGACTTTATCTAACAACTGGTGAACATAACTTTTCTTATTCGTGAACAATCTATTATATCTCTCAGTCCACAAAACCGAAACGCAAGAGAGCCAAATATGCTGCATAAAAGAGTGGAAACAAAATTAATTTAATGGATATATGATAAGAAAGAAAAAAATTAGGGGAAGAAACAAGATATATTTTTTTGGAGGGGGAAACAAAATATTATTATTTACTACTTTTTAAAGTTTAAATAAGTAACATTTTTATTTATAACTCTGACATTATAAGATATGTATCATATCTAAAAGACAAGATTATCCTTGTGAAACAATTGTATATATCTTTTTGAAATTAATTTATAATATTTTTAAATTTTATAAAGGGTTAGCGGTCATCTTTATCCTTGAATGTATAACGAGTAGTCATGATAGTCTTTCAATATATCGAAATTCCAAAACAGTCCCTTATTGTGCGATTTGTTATCAAAATAGTCCCATACGTTAAAATGTCTCATAATGTTGGCAGTAAATCTTTATCTTTATTGGGTCTGATATGAAATTCTAAAATAGCCCTTTATAGTGCAATCTGTTAGTCAAAATATTCTTTGACGTTAAAATAGTCTCCTAATGCTGACAATAAATATTTTATCTTTATTGGGTCTGATATGACGGTAAATAAGTATATTGATGGACTGATATTACAGTATTAACGGAGTATTTTAACCAAAATGGATAGTTGCCCTTAATATTTGTCATATTTTGGAATTTTGATACATTAAGCGACTATTGTGACTACTCGTTACATATTCAGAAACAAAAATAAAAATTTGTCATTTTCTAAATTACCAAAAACCACAAAAAAATTAAATAAGTAATCAATTGATTTTATATAATTCTTTAAAAAACTACTCGCTTTACGAAATAAATAAACAGTTTGAATTTATGTTTTTTTTTTTTTAAATCATGTAAGTAAATAATTATATTCTATACGTCAGATAAGCTACAAAGATACTCCGACTTTTATTATAGGGTGGACTATGTTTCTTTTTTTGATTTTAGTCCTCAAAAATTATTCATCATTACTTTTGGTCTCATCTTTTAAGTTAACTAATGTGTAGACTTCATATTTTTTAATGCAATTTTGTATGAATGTTTAGAATATTATAACAATCTCTCCCAAAAAAATATAGATTTTTTTTAACAAAATATAAATTAAATATGAATTTAAAACGGTGGATTCTAGGGTGAGGGTGCAATTAAGTGCTCACCCAAAATATAGGTGGACCATCACTACAAACGATTAGATGAAGCAGCTCACTTTATCATATCATGTTGTAGCCATACTATATTGAATTCTTCTCTCTCCTCCTTTCAAATCGCAGTATAGGCCAACCACCAATCTAAGGGGTGTATTGAATTAAGATTCTAAGAGATTTTTAAAGACTTTTTTATCATGAAAAAGTCTTGTGGTATTCAATTAAGATTCTTTACAACTTAAAAAAAAGTCTTTTGGTATTCAATCAAGACTCTTTGTCATTTAAAAAAAGTCTTGTGGTATTCAATCAAGACTCTTTATCACTTAAAAAAAGTCTTGTGATATTCAAAATCATTCAAATTTCGAATGATTGTTTAATAAATTGGATTTTGATGGATTTGGTGGGATTTTCTAATGAAATTTTAGCATGAAAAAATCTTTCATGAAAACATGAGATTTCTTATGATTGTTTTTTCTTTAAAGATTTTACTATTTCTCTCCTCCCTTCTCTCTTTTCCCTCCTCTCTCTCCTCCCTTCTCTCACACACTTTCTCTCTCTTTTCCTCTCTTCCCCTCTCTCTATCTATCTCTCACTCTCTCTTTTCCCTCCTCTCTCCCCTCTCTTCTCTCACCC